>JZKD02S1251248.1:0-12267 GCA_000966675.3 Picea glauca
ATATGGATATACATTTTTGGATCTTTGTGTACATGTGTGATGTGTTTGTTGTTGATGATTCTGGTTTTTGATGTAGTGGATGATGTCTAATCAATATGTTGTGATAGACCTCTGACGGTTTATGTGTATGTGAAGATGTCTTGATGTGATATATGCCAATCTAGTATAATGTTAGCCATGTTATTTTCTATTTGATTGAATTGTCTTGGTATATGTGTAAATGTAATGGAATCAAAATGTCGAGATAAAAGTCTAACCTGCAGGTATTTGCGAAAGATGCAAGGATCATGGACGCGGTATACATTGTTGAGTTGGAGGACGACAAGTTGGGAATCTAATAAGATGCGAAGGTGACGAATATGGCGATAATTAGTCTCAACAAGGAGACCAATTACGATGGTGTACTATGCTTGATTGTTGGTGGCTAAGCCTAAATATATGTTGCTTGTGTGGAGAAGGTCATGTGAAGGCGAATAGAGGGCCCAAGCAGCCGAAGTGAGATTCTGTGTCCAGCGGCTAGCTCCGTCAGTGTAACCGATGTGGTAGGCCGATGGAGGTGGCATCTATCAATAACATGAGTGATAGATTAGATGGAAGGTATGGATAAAAGAAGACTAAAAACTCTACAAAATATGTACAAAAAAAAAAGAGCCTAGTGTAGTAGAGCTATGCTCAGGCGTATAATTTCTTTAAGTACAACCCGTTGATGAGTTCCTTGAGAGGATGGCCTTCGGGGGAGGTCAGGATGTATGTGACTTTAGTGAGGCAATGTTGGATAATGTATAATCCATGCCACAGGGACTTGAATTTTCCATGGCCAAGGGTATCATGAGTGATATCGTAAGTGAGGAGAAGGTCTCCTTCATTAAATGAGAAAAGGTTGACATGGCGATCAAAGGTGGCCTTTGATCGTTTTTTGGCTAATTCATTGTTCAGTAATGAAGATCGACGATCTTCATCTAAGGATTCTAAGTTCAGCAAACGCTGCTCTATTGGGTTTGTGTCAAGTAATAGCTCAATAGTGGTGCGTAAGGTGGGAATTTCTCACTCGATGGGAAGAGTGGCCTCAACCCCGTGGACTAAATGAAAAGGTGTGAAACCAGTGGCAGTTTTGACTGTTGTGCGATAAGCCCAGAGCACGGAAAATAACGTATGATGCCAATTGGTTTTATGTTTGTTAACCATGCATTGCAACATGGTTTTTAAGACCTTGTTAACTGCTTCTACCTGTCCATTGGACTGAGGGTAATATGGTGAGGCAAACTTGTGGGAGAAGCCTAACCGGGATGAGAGTTCCATGAAAATCTCATTCTTGAAATGTTTCCTGTGAGCGAAGACTAGTTGGAGTGGTACTCCAAAGCAGGATATGACATGGTTAAAGAAAAAATGCATTGTTGTGTCAGCAGTGTTGTTGAAGGTAGGCATGGATTCATCCCACTTGGTAAAGTAATCAACTGCAACGACTATGTATTTGTGTCCGTTGTTGGATGTAGGGTTGCAAGTCATGAAGTCGATGCCCCATTTACAAAAGGGACCAGCGGTGATGACTGGGTGTAGAAGAGAAGGTGGTGTGCATGCTTTGTTAGCGTAAAGATGGCATTTATCACATCATTTCATGGCATGGATGCAGTCATGAAATAATGTAGGCCAAAAGTAACCTGTGTGGATGATTTTATGAGCGCTGGACAGCCCTGAGAGATGGCCTCCACAAGTGCCACTGTGGCAGTCGTTCAAGACTCTGTCGGCCTCGTCAATAGCTAAGCATCGACGAAGTATGGTGTTGACTCCTTGCCGATATAAGATGTCCCCGATGAGGAGGTAGCGAGGTGCCTGGTGACGAATACATCGAAAATCATCTCTAGAGAGGTGGTTTCCAAATTTTTGTGTTCAGAGATAGACAAGAAGATCGCCATACCAAGGGTCATCTGAGGGGACAAAAAAAATATGTTCATCAGGGAGGTTGGTATTGACCGGTGGACTGGTAATGTTGGCAGGAAAAGCTGTGATAAGTTCAACGAGGATGAGAGATTTCTTTCTCTTGGGTGTTGAAAATTCGAGATCGTATTCCTGAAGGATGACGATCCATCGAGAAAATTTACTGTTAATTTGTCTACGACTGAGCAAGTATTGCATGGGGTTGGAATCTGTAATAACTTTGGTAGTTCGAGGTAGGATGTAATGGCGTAGTTTCTGGACTGTGAGGACAACTGCGAGGGATAGATTTTCTTCGTGATTGTACTTCAAGGGTGTTCCTGAAAGGTGTTTACTAATGTAGTAAATCACATGCTCACGGGCGTCATCCCCTATTTGGATGAGCACTCCTGCTACTGAAACGGTTGAAGCTTATATATAGAGGAGATAATCACGGTTATAGTCATGTGGACTAATCAACAGGGAATTAGAGAGAGCCTCTTTGAGATCATCAAAAGCAGTTTGGGCATGTTTATCCCAGTGAAATGGGATGTCATGACAAAGTAAGCGAAGGAAGCCATGTGCGCGAGTAGCGTAATCTGGGACAAAGCATCATAAAATTTGGCTTTGCCTTGAAGGCTCTGTAGTTGGCGTAAATTTTGTGGGGGTGGAATTTCTCTGATGGATTAGACTTTTAGGGGGTCCACAGTAATGCCACATTGGGAAACTATGAACCCAATAAGGCGCCCAGCAGTGACGTAGAATACGCACTTGAGGAGGTTTAAGAGGATATTGTACTGACGACACCTGTGGAAGATGATTTGTAGATCATCGAGATGCTGAGTGTGTTTCTTAGATCGAGTGGTGAGGTCATCTAAGTATGCGAGGATGATATGAGCTAGATCGTGAAAAACATATGTCATGGCCCATTGGAATGTGGTGCCAACATTCTTGAGGCTGAATGGCATGACACGATATGCAAAGGTGCCCCAAGGGGTTGTGAATGCAGTTTTGTACTGATCGGCGGGGTGAATTTGGATTTGGTTGTAACCAGAGAAACCATCCATGAAGGACAAATCCTCACGACCTGTGCAATCATCGATTATTTGGTCAATGAAGGGTGTTGGAAAGTTGTCTTTGGGACAAGCTTGATTGAGGTCACGAAAGTCTATATAGACACAGATAGTGCCATGTTTTTTGTTAACAGGGACAGGGTTGGAGACCCATGACGTATAGGCTATGGGGTAAATGAACTCTACAGCGTGTAGTTTGTCAATATTAGCTTTGATGGTTGCTTCTTTGGATGGGTGTAATGGTCGTTGGTTTTGGAGGACGGGTGTGATATTAGGCCAGGTGACTATATGATGTTCGACGATAGAGGGATCAAGGCTAGGCATCTTTGTGTATGATCAGGTGAAAATGTCCTAGTATTCCTGGAAGAGGGCTTTGTAGGTGGTGAGTTCTTCTGGAGAACATGCAGCGCCAATGGTGATTTCCTCGAGAATTCCAGATTTGATGAAAATATCTATTTTGATGGTTGGGGATATATTGGCCATATTTCCTTCCTTGAAAGTGTTGGGGGAAGGGATAGGGTTATTGAACCAATATATATTCCCTGATGGGAGAAAATATTTGGTTTTGACTGCGTATATGGGGTGTTGGTTAGGAGGCGTGAAGGATTCCTATGAAAGAAAGAGTGCACTGTGGTGGAGCACATCCCATGGGTAATTGGGGGTAGTTAACTCCTCGAGGATATCTTCATCACAATGAAATTGGCATGAATATAGGGGATTGAGAGGAGTGATCTCAGTGACTGCCACTGTGGCATTATCTCCTTCTGATAAAGACGTAGGGGGATTGATGGAGGGGGATTGCGATGGTTCGCTCGACATAAACCAAATATCTAGATATTGTGGGTTAAAAATGGTAGTCGGGTGCAGAATGTTCGTGGGGAAATGAATTGTAGAATTGGGGGGATTTGGGGGTAACTCCTCATATAAATCATCTAAGAACCATGGGGGAGTAGGGAGTGCCTTAGGTTATGGTGGAAAGATATGAACCATATTAATTGATGGGGTAAGAGTATTTATCGGGTCTGTTGGCGGAGGGGGGGGTATGATTTTGAATAGGGGCCAGTTGATGATGCCTATATTCAATGATCATAGGACATTGATATGTGAAATGGTCAAGTGATTTTCATAGAGAGAAAGGACATCTCATGCGTTCATTGACTGAGGTTGTGACATAATGGATGTCGGTGAAAGGAGTTGAGGTGGGTGTTTGTTGAAAGCTCTGTCGTACAGCTATTAGTGTCTGTTAGAATTGAGGTAACGTTGGACACTGGTGTGTGTCATGGCCATATTCTGAACAGACGACACATGCAAATTTGTTTCACAGTCCTTTGTTACTTGTGTTCTATGAGATATAGTAAATACTAGAGGAAGCGACAAGCGGTGGTGGTGTTTGAGGGAGTTGGATGAGATTATGTAACTCAGGGAGAGATGGGCATTTGTTGGTGGGGTGTTCGTCTTTCCCGCATAGCGTGCAAGGAGGTTGGACGTGTGGGGGAAGTGGAGCTATGGGATTCTTCTTCTTTTGCATGCCCACATCTGTAGCAGGGGGGTTAGTGAGTGGTGGTGTAGGGGGTATGGTGGGAGTGAGTGAGGGATGGTTGAGGAACCATCTCAGGTGGATGTAAATACCAAACTGGGATTGCCAACACCATATTAGGAAGGGTAAGCGTTGCAGCGACCTAGAAATCTTGTACACCTGGTGGGGGGTAAAAGAAAGGGATTTGGGTATGGGCTTGGGGGACTGTTTCCCAAACCGAGAACTGGCCCTGGGGAAGATCTAGAACAGGTTGAGTTGAATTAGTTCCAAGGGATTCCTGAGGGAGAATTTCTGCAATTAGTGAGATGTCAAGGATGAAAGAGGCCTCGGTGGGAGGGAGGTTAGTTTCAGTTGTCATTCCATTGGAGGATACGACACATACTTGTGAGGAGGGATGGAGGAGCAATGGTGCTCTGTGGTAGGTCCCTAACAAGGATGGGTATTTGAAGATTCTGGGGCCCATCTCAATGAGTGGATAGGCATCAGGATTAGTGTGGATAAAAGGGAGAATGTTATCGATGTTGGATGAAGGGTCAGGATCATAATGTGATACTTGATCGATGGTAATAATATTTCCATTATGGGGAAACATCATGGATTGAAATACAGAAGAGGCGACGACATTCATATCATACATGTAGCTATAACCAAACAAGATATTGTAGTCAAGCAGGGTGTTGATAACCTCAATGTCAATCAGAACGGTTTTTCCCCTAAGCTCGATGGGGACATTTTGGAAGAGTCCTTCGGGGGATGAGGGTCTACCATCGTAGGCTCTTAAGGTAATGGCAGATGGTATGAGTTTGGGGGAACCAAGTTTCTGCCATACATATTTGGACATTATATAGGTGGATGTGCCTTCATCAATGATGCATCGGTGAACTGTAATGTTCTGAATTTTTACAGGGATTTGAAAAGCAATAATAGAAGGGAGGCGAGGTTCTCTGCTGTCAAGGTCAAATGTGATGAGTCGAGTATCGGTTGGGTCAACTTCTCCCAGCGAGGAAAGTAAGGACTTCCACTAGGTGGGACAAGTTTGAAGGACCTCTAAGACTGACATGGTAGCCGAGGATTGTGCCAAGTCATCGACCAAACTATAATTATGAGTTTCCCTAGCTTGAGGATTGTGGACATTCCCATGCAATGGGATGCGAGGAATATGAAGGGAGGTTTCAGTATTACGGTGAGAAATTATGAGAGGGGGTCTTATTGTGACTGGAATTNTCACAGTCCTTTGTTACTTGTGTTCTATGAGATATAGTAAATACTAGAGGAAGCGACAAGCGGTGGTGGTGTTTGAGGGAGTTGGATGAGATTATGTAACTCAGGGAGAGATGGGTATTTGTTGGTGGGGTGTTCGTCTTTCCTGCATAGCGCGCAAGGAGGTTGGACGTGTGGGGGAAGTGGAGCTATGGGATTCTTCTTATTTTGCATGCCCACATCTGTAGCAGGGGGGTTAGTGAGTGGTGGTGTAGGGGGTGTGGTGGGAGTGAGTATGGGAATCTGCATCGGGATTCCTTCTATTTGGGGAGGGAGGGATGGTTGAGGAACCATCTCAGGTGGATGTAAATACCAAACTGGGATTTCCAACACCATATTAGGAAGGGTAAGAGTTGCAGCGACCTGGAAATCTTGTACACCTTGTGGGGGGTAAAAGAAAGGTATTTGGGTATGGGCTTGGGGGACTGTTTCCCAAACCGAGAACTGGCCCTGGGGAAGATCTGGAACAGGTCGAGTTGAATTAGTTCCAGGGGATTCTTGAGGGAGAATTTCTGCAATTAGTGGGACGTCAGGGATGAAAGAGGCCTCGGTGGGAGGGAGGTTAGTTTCAGTTGTCATTCCATTAGAGGATACGACACATACTTGTGAGGAGGGATGGAGGAGCAATGGTGCTCTGTGGTAGGTCCCTAACAAGGATGGGTCTTTGAAGATTCTGGGGCCCATCTCAATGAGTGGATAGGCATCATGATTAGTGTGGATAAAAGGGAGAATGTTATCGATGTTGGATGAAGGGTTAGGCTCATAATGTGATACTTGATCGATGGTAATAATATTTCCATTATGGGGAAACATCATGGTTTGAAATACAGAAGAGGCGACGACATTCATAGCATACATGTAGCTATGACCAAACAAGATATTGTAGTCAAGCAGGGTGTTGATAACCTCAATGTCAATCAGAATGGTTTTTCCCCTAAGCTCGACGGGGACATTTTGGAAGAGTCCTTCGGGGGATGAGGGTCTACCATCGTAGGCTCTTAAGGTAATGGCAGATGGTATGAGTTCGGGGGAACCAAGTTTCTGCCATACAGATTTGGACATTATATAGGTGGATGCGCCTTCATCAATGATGCATCGGTGAACTGTAATGTTCTGAATTTTTACAGGGATTTGAAAAGCAATAATAGAAGGGAGGCGAGGTTCTCTGCTGTCAAGGTCAAATGTGATGAGTCGAGTATTGGTTGGGTCAACTGCTCCCAACGAGGAAAGTAAGGACTTCCACTAGGTGGGACAAGTTTGAAGGACCTCTAAGACTGACATGGTAGCCGAGGATTGTGCCAAGTCATCGACCAAACTATAATTATGAGCTTCCCTAGCTTGAGGATTGTGGACATTCCCATGCAATGGGATGCGAGGAATATGAAGGGAGGTTTCAGTATTACGGTGAGAAATTATGAGAGGGGGTCTTATTGTGACTGGAATTTCTTTCGAGGTAGTGGGAGCAGATTCAGGGGGTGTTCTATACAGATGACTGTGCATTTGCAGAAGGACTTCTTCCTCACTGGTAAGGAGGATACTGCAATCGGCAAAGGTTCCCGTATTGGGATATTGTCCCAACTGTGGTGGGGTAGGATACATGTCTAGTTGGGTATTTATGACCCCTTGGTGTGGGATGGGGTTTTGTAGAACAACTAGGGGGGGTTGTTGCACATATGGTTGTGGGGCCTGCTGAGGTGCAGCTGGTGCTAAGGGATTTGGTCCATTCACATAATATTTCATCTATTTAAAGTCAGTGATTTGGGGGCAATGGTGAGTATAGTGACCAAACTCATGGAAAAGGGCACAAGGGAAGGTGGTCCTAACATTGTTGTTGTTCATTCCTTGATGTTTGTTGTTGTTTCCCCCTTGGGGGTTTTGATTCCCCTGGTTTTGGTTTCCCCCAGCAGACTGGTTCTGTTGGGGTTGGTTCTGGTTTCCTCCTGGTCCCAAATTATTATTGTTCCTATTTTTTCCTTTCTTTCGGGTATTGTTCGATTTATGGGGTGGATTTGTTGTGTTCAGATGTTCAAAATTTTGATATTGTTGAATGCNGGGTTTTGATTCCCCTGGTTTTGGTTTCCCCCAGCAGACTGGTTCTGTTGGGGTTGGTTCTGGTTTCCTCCTAGTCCCAAATTATTATTGTTCCTATTTTTTCCTTTCTTTCGGGTATTGTTCGATTTATGGGGTGGATTTGTTGTGTTCAGATGTTCAAAATTTTGATATTGTTGAATGCGAGAGGGTTGAACAAAATTAACCCCAACGTGTGGTGGTCCTTGTGGTGGAGCCATAGGCTATGGGGGGCTAGAAAATGGAAAGTACATATTATGTTGAGGCGATTCTCCATAAGGTACATAAGAGGGCATGGAGATTTCACTAGTGCTTAGGGTATAGGCCGAGGTAGAGGGAGTATCGACACTTGGTTGGATAGGTGGGTGGTTTAGGGGTGCCAGTGGGGGTCCACTTATGGGTGGAGTTAGGGAAACAGGGTATGGTTATTGATAAGGTGGAGGAGGATAATAAGGGATCCTCCATATGATAGTGGATATTAAGGTGAGCCATACATGGGTGGTTGTTGAGGTGGTGGGTTGTGGTGTGTAGTGTTACCAATCAATCTGTCTGCTGAGTGAGACATCCCAGGTTTGTCTTGGCCAAATGGCACGGGTTTTGGGGCGTCTGGGAGTACCGTGTATAGGTATCTGGACTAGGCGTAGATGAGTTCGAACTGTTGGGTCTTGCTAATGGCTTCTTCTTCAGTCTGGAGGAAGGTGGCAGTTGCATCTTTGGAAAGGAGGGAAACAAGTGATTTGAGGAACCAATTGAGACATTGTTGGGGGGTAGCGTTAGCTTTGCAGAGGCTACGTCGTTGACGCCATTCGTGGATGTGGTCGGAAATATGTGTAGAGGTGGTTTGTTTGAAATCTGAGAGTAGTTCAAGGCCATTGTTATGATGAATGGGTAATTGAAAGAAGGTCAAAAATGCTTTGTCCAAGGACTCAAAATTCACGTGGGAACCAGATTTTTCTTCGACATACCATTTGGCGGATGGGCCAGTGAGTGTACGTTGAAATAACCTTAATCGGATGGAATCGTCCATAATGTTGTTTGAAGAAAACCATAGGTGAAATGTCATGATATGGTTGGCATGATCATCTCCTGCTTTTCCTTCAAAATTGGGGATGTCTAAAGGGAGTTTGGTAGGCATTGCAGGCCACGTGGGGTTGTGCAATATGGGATCATTGGTGAGTTTAGTTAGATCCATTATGTTGAGGGAGGCTAAATATGGCATATGGGGGGGTGGAGTACGATTAGTTCTAGCCATAGTGTGAGTGTTCCGAGTACCTGACCCTTGGAGGGGACTAGTTGGGTTTGTACTTCCCCATTGAGATGAAGTTGGCCCCCCTCTTCCATGTAAAGGAGAGTGAGTGGAAGGTGGACCTTGGGAATTGGACCCAAGTAAGGTGGAACCAAGAAAAGCTTATCCCAAGACAGTGGCACTCATAGGAGTATGAGAAGGTGGAGTCGATGAGTTGGTAAGACTAGGAACTCCCCTTAGAATAGGAGGGAGATTTAGCAAGCGTCTAGAATGACGAGGGTTTTGTGGATCCCCTATGATGTCCAACTATCTGAGTGAATGTGTGTGAATGGTGGTGAGAGTAATAAATAAACCAGAGATTTTGCTGCAATATTTTGAACTTTGCACAATATATATCCAAATCAAATGTAATCATAAGGGTATCATACATAAAGTGTTTTGATAAATAAGCATATATGTGGATAGGTGGATTTTGTCTGCGTGGGGGAAAAAATAAAAAAAATGCTTGTGTCCTAAAAGATGTAACGCCCTTCCTCTCAAAATAGCACTGTACCTTCCAATAGCACTCGACAGTGGGGTCTGAAGCCACCGGAAGAGAAACTAGTGAAGGATGAAGAAATCAATTATAATGAGGGGTAGAGGGGGCATATCCCGAAAGAACTGGCGATATTTCCCAATAGCCACACAAAATCCGATCAATGTGCAATTACAGCCCATAATTTCCACCTGGGTAGATGTCCTAAAATTTGGTCACTAGGTGCCTCGGTCAAAGTGCGACATTTAGATTTTCAACCTAAGAAATGGGTCACGGGATGGATCCCGTCCAAGAGGTGGGTGCCTCAAGGGGGGATGCACTAAACAATTGGACCTCAGCCTTCAACCCTTCACGGGTATCTCCCTGCCTTAAGGTGTTAGGAACACTTGACTTGGAGGATTTAAAGTTCCCTATTTGATAACTTCTATTGTTTTGAAAATGTGAGAACCAGATAACAAGGAGTTATTTGGATGCCTATCCCCGAAATCCTACCTAGACTAAAAGAATTATTTTGGCACCTCCTGTGGAAGAAAACTTAGTGAGTTTTTAGAAAAAATTTATATGTGGTTGTTTGAGAGATTGGGGGTGTGAGCCAATCTTGTTGAAATTAAGTGGGAGTGGATAGTTTCTTCAAGAAAAGAGTGGGGTGTTTTGGAATCCCTTTGGAGGAAACTTACTTCAACCTCCACATTTCNTATTGTCCTCATTGTGCTTGGCAGCCAAAAAGTCGCTCTGCCATGAAATTTGATTATGAAGAAAAGAATTGAATGCTCGAAGTTGAACATCTCCAACAAGAGGATTTATATTGAGTAGCCTGTTTTCAGGAATAGCCTCATTATGGAAGTATGCTTCACATAAGAGGTGTTGATCCTTGGTAGAGGCAGCTAGGAAAGTCTTGACAAAATCTGTTGGTTGTATTACTTCATTGGATTTTCCTTCTATGATTGATTTAATTTGGAACCATGTGAGTCTCTCCAAGAGAAATAAAGAATAGTTACAAGATGGTTTCCTTGTGGCCATTAGTGTGTGGATCAGATCAAAGATCAGGACCAGTCTACCTTTTAAATTGTTGTTCTTCTTCTTGAGATCTCGAACTTCCTATCGTGTCAGGTCCAATGCTTCCCAATTTGAGAAGGTGTGATTCGTCCAGGTTTGCCTGTGTACTTGGAGGTGTTGGGCATGTGTCTCAGCATACTCCTTCTTCCATTTCTGTATCTCTGCCTGCTCATCCCATAACTGGGAAGTCTGAGTTTCAGCATGGGCAGTAGTGGGATTAGGCATGGTTTGGGTAGATTGTTCCTTGGAAGTGGAGAGATTGACCTGACTGGGAAGTGTGACTTCCTTGATGGGCACTGTTTGCACAGCCTTGTTGACAGCAGTATGGACTTTTCTTGCTGCAATGCAAGGTGCAGTCTTGATCCTGGAAGGGCCTGCTGGTTCTTGTGTTGCAGCAGGTTCAGTTTTGATCTTGATGGAACCTGTTGGTTCTTGTGTTACAGAAGGTTCAGTCTTGACTTCAAAAGGGGATGGAGGAGGGACTGCTCCTGGTACTAGAACTTGAACCACCTTATACCCTACCTGAAAGTAAATATCTCCACACTGGCAGCACATATATTCTTTACATGTGCTTTCTGTCGTTTGTTCTGCCAGGGTTGCAATACGGATTAATGTGTACGAGGTGAGTTCTTTTTCATATGCTTCTTTGGCTCTAGCTAGTTCCTGCTTATATGCATCCAGTTCTGATTTTAGAAACTCGTTTTCTTCCAAGACATCAGCCATTGTTTGTTTCTATTTAGAGGTGACTGGTTCTTGTGTTGCATTCATCGTCTCCTTAGTTGGTTCTTGTGTAGCAGCTATGGGAATGGCAACAGATGTTTGTGTTTCATCCTCTTGGTGCAAGGAGAGTAGTGTTTCAGCATCATGAAAAAAAGTCAAAACGTGCTGAACAGTGGTGTTTCAGCGTCGTGAGTGAAGAACAGTCAAAACGTGCTGAATAGTAGTGTGAAAAAGAATAATGAAGGGTTGCTGACAATGGTGTTTCAGCAACGGAAAAAGTCGAAACAATTGCTAGACGGAATTGTTTCGGAAATGATGGAGGGTGAGAAAATGATGGACTGTAGTGTTCTGGGAGTGGGAAGGAAAAGTGTTGAATAATGGTGTTTCAGCATCGGGGGAAAGTCGACAGTGCTAGCAATGGTGTTGCAGCATTAAAAGGGAAAGGCAAAACAATTGTTGGACGGAATTGTTTCATGAATGATGAATGATGAGGAAATGAAGAAGGTAGTCGGGTCATGGTGGGGGAAAGAAGGGTGTAACTTTGGTGTTTCAGTAATGGAGAAGAAGGGCGGGTTTCTGATAGTGGTGTTCCGGCAACAAAGAAAAGTAGAAAGTGGAGGATGGTGGTTGTTCGGACTCAGGAGCCAGTCAAGAGGGTTGACCAGTGGTGTCTCAGCAGCATGAAGGTCATCAGTGCAGAACATCGGTGTTTCAGCATTAGTGCTGAACAGCGGTGTTTCAGCATCATGAAGGCTCGTCTTCTCTGAAATGGAATCGTCCTCTTCTGGTGGCTGTGCTTCGATCGGGAATCTGCAGAACATCTGTAGCATGGTATTTCTTTGACAGGGATTATTAGAAAAAC
>JZKD02S1251259.1:0-12267 GCA_000966675.3 Picea glauca
CAACAACATACTATAAATCACAAAACAGAAACACATCACGTACCTCGGTCATCAAAAGCCTCCCCAGGAGGCAGTACCATATCAGGGTCCCCCCGGAAATCCACCCCTGCATACGAAAACCGGAGTATGACCTTCGGTGTCTGCCGCCAGATCTACGCTGCCTCCTCTGAAAAATAGTGGCCCCCCTCGCCACCACCGCCGCGTACCAAAATCTCTGACCACCGCCTCAGACGCGGGTGTCGTACGGGTGGTACCTCAAGCACCACCCTCGGCCGCAGTGCTGGCACTCTCTCTAGAAAGAAGGCCACCAGGATAGCGCCAAAGGCAAACTCCCCCCTGCCCGTCGACCGACACCGGTCCAGCTGCGCGATCATCCGCGCATGGAGAGCCAACCCCCAGGCGAAATGCTCCCAGCCCACCACTACTCTCTCCATCAACACCAACTCCCCACCACTAATCCGGTGGGGCACGGTAGACCCATAGACCCGCACGATCATCGCCGCTACGCAGCGATGCAACAACACATCTAGCGCATTAATGCGCACGGCCGACCCAGTCATGTACTTCCCACCTGAGCAGAATCGCCCCGCATACTCTGCCAGGTCAGTCTCCCTCGACATCGAAGGCGCTGTCAGCACCGGCGTTCCGCGAAAGGGGAGTCCAGTGAGGAAATAGACGTCCTCCTCAGCAGTGAATGCCACCCGCTCTCCTCGCACGAGGAAGCAGTGCTGCCGAGGGCTCCACATCTCAATCAAAAAGTGGANGATTCATACTACATCAGGATCAGTAAGAAGACCCTGGGTTGAGTCATCACTCTTATATGTACTTTTCCTAGGTTGCGATGAAGTTTATTTTGAACATTGACACATATACTATCAAATAGATCCACTTTGTATTGGTCGTGGCTATGTCTTGTTGTCTCGTAGATCCATTGTGTATTATTCGTGGATACGATTAGTTTAGTTCATAGGAGTATAGATCTAGATTGTATCTTCAATGGCTATAACTTTTTGTCAATATAATTATGGATTTGTAGTGTATTTTATGGCGGCCATACCTTGAAAGTCTTTATCACTCAAGCATAGGTATGCCTACCTTGGGTTTGAAACATGTCATAATATTTGTTTGATGGTTGTGCGCATCTTCTTCCAGGTTATCTGAGTCCATACCCTTGCTCGAAAAATTCTACAAAGTACTTCAGTCATTAGTTCCTGTCTTCTAACTTCACACTTTTGGGGGGCAATCTGTTACACATCAAAATTACTCATTACGATGATGGCCTAGTGTCGTCATTACCAATGTTACAAGTGTCGCATTTTGGATGCAAGTGTCACAAATATCATACTGTCATATTTCCTATGTCGTGTCTCAGACAACATTATCAAGAACTCATAAAAGACACCTCAAAAGACCGGTTTTGAAGAGGAGAAATAATTTGACAAAGAGTACAAGTCTTTTACCATGGAAAAAACCACTCAAAAATCAATTTTGGAAGGAAACGCTCCCTTGTACACTATCAGGGAGTGCCAAAGCTCTGTACCCTCTTTTGGGGGAGTGTTGCAATTCTATGTGCCCCATTCTGAGGGAGTGTTGGTCCTTTTTGAGCGAATTTTGGACTATTGAGGAAAATCAGGGAAGAATCCCCCTCATCTCTGGAGTTGGTTGGATTCGGATCTGAGGTCAAGGCTTGATCTTAGGGAATATCCACAACTAAAGGAGAAGGATCCTCAACCTATGCCAAGAATATCTTAATTTCTTAGGCCTCTCCAAACCTATATAAGGAGGCCTCCTCATGGTGAAAGGAGGAGATATTGAAGGCATCAAAATTATTATCTCATAAGGGAGATATCATTGAAGCATCATCATTTTGTGCAGATTATTTGAGAAAAGGGTTGGACAAGGAGAATTGGGAGTGGCTGTTGCACCTTCATCAAAGGTTTGTAAGTATTTTCTATTGTTCTCATTAATATACATATGTTCTTGGCCTGTTTCTTTCAAGGTTGTGTTTATTCTACATGAACTTGTCTCTCTATATAGATCTGGTTTCAAGCTAATCTTAGTAGAATAGGAAGTTTGTTCTATCTTTGTTTGTTTTGCAGTACTTATTGAGGAGCTTGGGGATCAAAGCTCAACTCGGACTGTGCGAGGACAAACATCGTTAAAAAGGTACACCTTTCTTCCTCTTCTCTATACATTAGGTTAGCTAGGTTTAAAAGGATGTCAATGACCAGCATTAGCACCCTTTCTATCTTGGTCTTAGGAGTCTAGAGCCCAAGAGGGAATCCACTTGTATGTAGGGTGATTCTCCTATAACAGTCCTTATATTGCACTGTTAGGAATTGATTGGGATTTCAATAGTTCTTCTGTTGTTGACTTAAAGAAAAGAAGAATGAAATTTGAAGGTGATGGCCTTATGGTCATTGCACCTTTGGATCCTAACGAAGGTCACAGATACACATAACCCATAAGAGAAGAAGACCGTGCATACGAGATAGAAAATATATATAAATTGAATGCAAGACAACAAGATTACATTAATCCTACAACAGATGGGAATTTAAGATGGTGAAGTGACAATGGATGCTCATCAGATTCAGAATAAGCACTAGAGAAGTGGCAGAACAAAATGCATGAATTTTCTACACGGAGATTTGCTAGATTGACCAGAGAAGTTTTTTGGATTGGCACAAAAGTCAGTAATTTTACCACATTTGATGGTTTAAACCATTTAGAAACTTTCTTATTGGAGTTTGAAGAAATTGTACCAGTACAACAAGTATTGTTGGCATTGGATGAGGCCTTGAAAGCAACACCAATAATATGGTGGGGGAGACAGAAGAAAAACATCGCAGACTGGGTGCCATGTTACACTTTGATGACATTGTGCTTTTTAGAACAAGTAGAAGTGTGTGAGGTTAGATACACAAGTCAAAGTTGTCTGAAGGACCATGTGAAAAGTTGTGAGGAAGCCTGGAGCAACATTCCTCAAGAGAAGTGGGTGCATAAATTCATTAACACTTTGGAAACAACCCCTATCAATTGTTATCTTCAAGCAGAATTGTGCCTCACCACTGCAGATTGGTACGGTATGACTCAGAAATTTGTAGCTACATTTTATTTGAAATTCAGTACCCTATAGTAGATCAAGATTTACAATTTGTATGACAAAAATTATTTGAGGAGGCACCTAGCTTCCCTGTTGGCAAAGAAGGAGATGAATGGACTGCACCTCTTCGGAAATTGCAAGGTTGTTACAATATCAATGTTGATGAAGACGATGATCCTAGGAATGTGAACATCACAGAAACAAAAGGAAATAGAGATGTAGAAGGACTAGGAGTCGAACTACATTTTATTGGACAACCAATTAAAATTAATAAAGTTAATATTGGAACAGAGAAAGCACCTAATCTCGCAAACATTGGAGTTTATTGGGTTGATTCCACTATTGACAAGATCATAGAACTATTGCATGAATATCAGGACTTGTTTCCAACCAATTTCAATGACATGAAGGGCATTAAAGGGACCATGGGAGAAATGAAGACCCCCTTGAAACCAGATGCAAGGCCATTCAATCAGAGACCCTACAGACTGAATCCCAAGTATAAGCAAAAAGTCAAGATTGAATTAGACAAAATGTTGGAAGTAGGAATCATAGAACCTATTGAAGAGTCAGAATGGATTATCCCTATGGTGGTTCAAGATAAGAAGACAAGAGAGATCAAAATCAGTGTAGACTTGAGGAAACTAAATGATGCATGTTTAAACGATCCATTCCCTACACCGTTTACTGACAAAGTGTTAGATAATGTGGGAGGACATGAAGTTTACTCCTTCACAAATGGATTTTTAGGTTATCACCAAATCAGGATTGTCAAGGAAGATTGCCATAAGAGCACATTTGCAATAGAATGGGGATCCTACCAGTACATAGTGATGCCTTTTGGATTGAAGAATGCACCAACCATATTTTCTAGGGTGGTGGTCGAAGCATTCAAGGAATTTCTACATAAATTTCTGGAAGCATATTTTGATGATTGGATTGTTTTTAGCTTATTGCAAAATCATATTGAATGCTTAATACTATGTTGGATAAGCACAAGCAATGCCAAACTTCCCTGAACTTGAAGAAGTGCATATTGTTTTCACCCTTTGGAGTGTTTCTAGGCCATATTGTGTGTAAGCAGGGGTTGTTGGTACGTCCTTCCAAGATTTCCATGATTGTTGATCTACCCCCTCCTACTTTAGTAAGAAATCTGCACACTGTGCTGGGACATAATGGATACTATAGAAATTTCATAAAGGGATATGCACAGATAACAACACCCATGGAGAATATTTTAAAGAAATATTGTAAGTTTCAATGGTCAGAGGAATGCCAACGAAGCTTCGACACACTGAAACAAAAAATGGTCACTGCGCCTATTTTGGTTTTCCTAGATTGGAGTAAGGGATTCGACGTGCATGTCGATGCATCATCTATTTCATTAGGAGAATTATTAGCACAAACATGAGCAAGAGATATTGACCATCCGTTATCCTTTGCTAGAAGCAAGCTCTCAACAGCTGAGATAAATTACACTACCACTGAGAGAGAAGGTTTAACTATGGTGTATGCATTGTCGAAGGTTCGTCACTACTTGTTGGGAGGACACTTTAAGATGTTCACTGATCACTCTGCATTGAAATACCTAGTCAAAAAGCTAGTGTTGGGGGGAAGAATATGCATATGGCTATTGCTATTCCAGGAATATGATTTCGAGATTGTGGTCAAGCCAGGGAGAATGAACAAGGGACCTGACCACTTGTCTAGGTTGGAACATGGAGAAGAACCTACTAGCTTGGAGGATAAACTACCAGATGCACAGTTGTTGGCCATCATAAAGGTTAATGGTCACTTCACCGAGATAGTCCAGTTCCTCTCTACAAGAATGGCACCTCGTGAATATACCATCATTTAGAAGAAACAACTGGTAGTTCATGCTGCAAATGTTTCACTTATAGTTGGACAACTATACAATATGGGACCTGATGAGATATTGAGGAGATGTATTATGGAGGCATAAAGACAACTGATTCTGGAAGACACACATGAAGGCATCACAGGAGGAAACTATGTAGGAAAAGAAACAACGCAGAAGATTCTTAGAGCTGGCCTCTGGTGGCCCACTTTACACAAAGATGATAAGGAATACTATAAATCCTGTGATGTATGCCAATGAGTTGGGAAACCTTCCAGAAGGTATGTGATTCCTTTATCACCTTAGCGAACCTTATAGGCATTTTTGAAATGGGCCATTGATTTAATTGGACCTATCAACCCACTACGGAAGCATACATGAGCTCGATAAATAATCACTGCGACATAATATTTAACCTGATGGGTAGAAGTAAGAGACATTAAGGACTATAGTGCAACTACAACTACACGATTCATATTTGATGATATCATAACTAGGTTTGGAAGCCCGAAGATCATTATGAGTGATCAAGGTACTCATTTTTATTAATAAAACTATTGAAGCCTTGACTTAGGAATTTGAGGTTCACCATCAGAAGAACACACCTTACCATCCATAGGAAAATGGTACAGTTGAATGTTTCAAAAAGATCTTGGAGACAGTGATAACAAATATTTGCAGTGTGAACAAAGATGATTGGGATTTGAGAGTACCAGCAGTGTTATCGGCCTATAGAACCGCTTGAAATAAGCTGACAATGAATACTCCCTTTAAGTTGGTTTATGGTCTAGAAGTAGTAGTACCTATGGAATACTTAGTTCCTAGCTTAATGATTGCAACATTTACATATATGGATGACACTCGCGTTGTTCAAAACAATCTTGCGCAGTTGGTAGAACTAGAGGAAGACAAATTTATTGCAGGATTCCATCAACAGGTACAAAAGGAACGAGAGAAGGCTTACCATGACATACACATCAAGAAGAAAGCCTTTAAGCAAGGAGATTTGTTATTGGTATATGACAACAAGTTCATGAAGCATCCAGGGAAGTTCATGACACATTGGTTGGGGCCATATGAGGTTGCCTATGTTACAGAAGGAGAATCTGCGTAGTTGAATACCTTGAATGGAGAATGGAAGGAAGGTTTAGTGAATGGGAGTCGGTTGAAATTGTACTATGAAAACCAGCTGCCTCACAACTCTCAGTAAAATCAGAAGGAGAAGGGTCTAGGTACCACGTGTAGTTGAAACTGGGTACCAGACACAAAAAAGACAGTATGCACACAATGGTTAGGGACAGAGTAGAAAGCACGGGCTACTCTGCGTAGCCTGAAATTGAAGTGAAACATAAGGTTTAGTCTTATAGTGCATAAAGACTAGTCACAGGTGAGTGTTGGGGGCCTATTGGCCCTTGTTTATGGATTAAGGAAGAAAGCGAAGAAAGAGGAAAATAAAAGACGAAGTGAAAACTTGTGGAAGGCACAATGACTAAAATTGGGTCGAAGTGGTCAAAGAAGAAGAAAAGAAGGATCGAAGTAAGGGAAAACAAGCCGTTGGATGAAAAGATAAAGGAGCACATATCATCAAGGAGGACAGATCATGGACAACTCATCAAGAATAAAAATCCACCAGTGGATGATTTGGAGCACCTCGCGGGAAATATGGAAATACAGACTGGAAAAGATCGAACAATGCAGGTCAAAGTGGACCTAGGGTTTTAGACACATAGGGTTATGGTATTTAGTGTTTTGACACCTAGGTTTCGACCTAAGGTTGTCCGAGAGTCATTGTAATATATAAATAAAGGTCTATAGGACCTGGAATGGTTGTTGTTATTGTTGGTTGAGAGTTCGGTATGAGTGGTTGGCTCTGAGTTTGTCATTGTGGATTAAGAAAGTGACTATTGTTGTAAGGGAGAGAAGTGTTGTGTGAGCACTTTGGTGTTGTAAAATATTCAACTGGATGTGAAGATCAACCCTACAGCTAGGTGCACAGGAAGGGGAGAGAAATAGAGAGAGAAAGAGAGAGAGATCTACAAGCTAAGAGCGCAGATAGAACTGTATGTTTTTCCATAATATCAAGAAATGCAGTTCTGTGGACGTAGCCCTAGGGAGAGGGTGAACCACGTATATCTTGTTGTTCTGTGTGATTGATGTTGTGTTCTTTTTCATTATGTTATTATGTTATGGAATCACTGTGTTAGTTATGAGATATAGCTCATGCAATAGGCTTAAAGAAGATAAAGAATAGCTAGGTTGTTGTGTGTTGTTGCCTTGGATCCACTTTGTATTTCCTCTAGTTGATTACACCTCTATCCTGCAACCCCTTATTGCTACTTCGGGTGAGACTGCATCTGCTTTGCAGGTGCTGCCAAAAGGGCCAATAGTTAGGGCTTGTTGGTACATTGTTAGAGTTGAACCCTAGGTTTGCCCTTGTGCCAACAAAATCATCGAATAATTTTTGTCGCGACTGGCCCCACAAAATTGTTTCCTTTCCACCACCCCTGGTCACTGGGATAAAGTCCCATGCAATGTGGGAGAATCTCAACATGAACCTGCAATATAAATTGGCAAGGCCTAAGAAGATCTGAATCTCAGTGAGTGTGGTTGAGGCTAGTCATTCACATATGACCTCAATATTGGCTGGATTGACATGCACCCCAAGCTCATCAACAATGTATCCTAGGTACTAGACCTTGTTCATGCCGAAGGAGCATTTTTCCAAATTTTCATATAGCTTGTGTTTCCGGAAAGTGTGCAAAACCTATTAAATATGCTACAAGTGTTCCACCCAACTCTTTTTGAATATGAGGATGTCATCCAAATACACCACCACAAAAGAATTGGTGAAAGGCCAAAAGATACCATCTATCATCCTCATGAAAGTTTTTGGGGAATGTTTCAATCCAAAGGGCATGACCAACCATTCGAAAATACCTTCTTTGGACTTGAAGGAAGCCTTCCATACATCGGTCTGCTCTATTGGGGCCTGGTGGTAGCTGGACTTCAGATCAATCTGAATGAAGTATTTTGCCCCTTGAGTTGGTCAAGGAGATCATCAATTTGTGGAATTGGGTATCGATTCATGATTGTGATTTTATTTAGGGAATGATAATCAATGCAGAGTCACCAGTTCCCATCTTTCTTCTATACAAGCACTATTGGGCTTCCACAAGGTGATGAGATTGGTCGTATGTGCCCCTTTTCGAGTAGCTCTAGGATTTGGCACTTTCTTTCCTCATTTTATGACATAGAAAAATGATAGACTGACCCATTGGGTAGTGGTGTGTCGGGGGTAAAATCGATTGAGTGCTTGAACTAACAATGCATAGGTTCCCTAGTGGGTGAGGAGAAGATGTCTTTGTATTTTTCCATGATCTTATCCACTTTCTTCTACTATGTGGAGAGACCTGTCACATAAGCCATGGATGTGGTTGCAACCTTCTTCTCACTTTAAGTGTGAATCATGAAGAAGAAAAACTTCCCAGTCTAAGAGGTGAACTTCCTACATTGCTTGGAAGATATCAAGGAAATGGTAGTAGGCGGGATTACCTCAGGTATCCTATACAATTTTCTGTCCAAAGTAATAATAACACTACAAGGCCTAGAATCATATACAAAATGACATTTCCATAAATAAGGTTGGTCCAAAATAACATCACAAACTTCAAGGGGTGTGACATCACACAACACCTCATCTTTGAAGGGATTGATGCCATAGGGAAGGAAAAAATGTTGGTTGATGCAGAGATCGCTCCCTTGGCGGAGATATCCAATGATGTACGACTGTGGGTGTGGTGTTTTCGACATATCCAACTGCTTGATGACCTCCATTGATATGAGGTTCTTCTGGATACTACTATAAATGATGAAGTGAAATCCACATCTGTGAATGAAAGAGGAACTCACCTTCCTCTGGTTCATCAGGTTCATTGGGTTGGACCTTGATGGTAGCAATGGTGGCACTGGGTTTTGCGTTAATGATATGTCTCCCTTTTTTTGGTTCTGACTCAAAGTTGAAGCCCACATATGATTAAGAAGCTTTCACCTCGGCCACCAATGACAACATTGAATGACATTCAGCAGTGTTATGCTAGGGGCTCTTATGGAACTCGCACCACTTCCTATTGTCTTTCTTTGTCTTCCGATTGTCCTTCTTTGTTTTTGGTTTAGACTAGTTGTCCTGAGGTTGTCCATCCTTGCTATGCTCTTTGTTCTGCAGGTTGGGGCCGCATTTTCCCTTCTTCTACTGTGAGGGGTTCGCAGAGCCAAAATGTCACATATTTTGTTTAAGCTTATGCTCGATTTTGACAACATTTCGATAGGCCACGCCCAAGGATGATATGTTCATAAAATCCATTTTTTTTTGGATGTATCTATGCAAACCGATGCAGTACTTGAGCACCAGATGTCACTCAAAGTATTTGATACCCAACATGGTGTGCAAGATATGGAATACATTGGTGAACTTTAGCACTGGTTGGTCCCTTTCTTGCTACAATGTGGTCCATCTAGTATATAAGTCGTATAACTTCCAACATGGTAGTATTTTTCCTTAATAGCATCCCAGAAAGAACCCCAAGTGGGTGTGACTACAAATAATGTAGATCCCTCTATTTCCTTTTTCTCACATAAATTTTCCCACCAATCTTTGACATGGGGGACGACCTTAAGGAGAACAAATGTAATATTTTCTATATTAGAAAAGTTGTGGATAGAAAAATGCCCTTCTAGAAGGTTTAACCATTTTTCTACAACATTCGCATCTATTTGAATTTCAAATATAGGAATATAAAAATTGATTTGTACCTTGAAGGGTCTGACACCTCCGCTCAAGGAAGATGCATCACCTGTTGGCAGTCATTGAAGGATTTGTGAAAAATTATACATCATCTCATTCCTCTGTTGTGAGAGGGATTCCTCGAGCAACAGTTTTAAAGGGATATCTTTCCCCATCATCTCTCTTTTCTTCTCCCATGGGAAACCATTGGATTTGTAGAGGCCGATATTGCAAAGGATCAACTGGTTCGAGTCCCAAATGCTTATACCCTCACCTCATTTGGGACATGCACAGAGAAAAAAATGAAGAGAAAACCATTATGATGACATTGATCCAGATTTATGAGCGGAAGGAAATGAAAAACATATATATAACATTAACACATATATATAGAGAAAAATAACATTGATACAGTGAAACTTAAATTCTATTCAATAAAGAAATTTGTTGAAAATGTAAAATGCACAATGAAACAATCTTGCTTGAATGATGGTAGATAATCTTTGAGAATCGATGTAGAAGATATTCACATTCCTCTTATCACATTACAATGAGGCCTCCATTAATTTTTAGCATCAAGAATAAATCATAAAACCCTATACATCCACAAACCTAACCTATCACACACCCATGATAGGGCAAAAAAAAATAAAAATAAAATTCCTCAACTAGTCGATTTCTCCATTCGGGGTCTCTAATCCTGATCAATGGAAGTCAGGGAAGAACCTCAAATCCACTTAATAGGCCCTCTTTCCCTTAAATTGCAGGTTATATGGAACCCATGGATTTCTCCTTTACGCCTTTAAAATTCAGCGTATTTAGGCGCTATCTCTCCTCGTTAAATCCCTTCCTTGATGTGACAAAGGTTGTGACCAGTCACCAAATAGAAAGGCGTGTCACAATTTAATGTTTCTCAAATTTGCATCTTTCTCTGTTCAGCTTCTGCTCGGGTTATGTTCTTTGCAACTTTCAGATATTTATCTCTGTTATGGCCTCGACGAGGTTTATCAAATTCTCACTCAGCATCAAGCTTTCGACCTTCTATTTATTATCCCCTGTAGAGCTCCACGCATCTCGCTTACGCGCTTGAGATCTCGTGTCATCGTGTCTCCTCTCTGGTTGTCCCCGTGTATCTATCTTACCTTCCTTCTTTTTGAAGGTTCCCGACCCATCACGTTCCTTCTTTCAGAAGGAAGCTCAGGTCTATATGTCTATGCGGTACTTCGGGATGACATTATGCAGCTAGACCATGCTCCCATTCATTAGGGGTGGTTGATAATTCAACCACTGGTCCTTTCTTCATTAGCCGGTTTCTCTCCTTAGGATCGAAAGGAGATTTATCATCCTCATCAAGGGAAATTTGGGGTTATTTGATATAATGAACCCTCTCATATAGTTTTCACATTCTTCCTCTAGTGATATCATTGCAAGTACTTTCAAGACTTCACCCCCATAGTCAGTTATTGGAAACTCAAACAATAATACATTTACATTGTCCACATGCCTTAGCATGGTGATAGACATGCAGCCCCTTCACCACCTGCAGGTCGGAAAGTCCATGCGCACACACAGGATCTTCTCCTTTATCGCGTCCCAAAGAACTTAAATGTTCTTCTATTTACCTATCGGGAAATGTGCTCCCACAGAACTCTTTGTGCGATTCCCTTGTTATAATTCAGAGATCAGATTTCGCGGTATTGCGGGGTCAATGGTCGAGCACTGCTCCCTCGAATCCCCGAACACCGATATAAGTCAATGCTGACTCCTTCCCTTACTCTGTCAGGACTTCCCCTATCGCTATTTCGCTACTCGCGATGTTGAACACTTTGTTTTACCGACTCCCGACTCTCGATATGTCGATTATCCAACACGCGTGCGAGTTGACCTTTCAACGTCCTGTCACCTCTATCGGGAATTCGGGGTTCGCAATTTCATGAATCATGATGCTATTGTATTGGGACTTCTCGCTATGAAACCCCGATATCTTGTGCCACCTGTCCTCCACTCGCCAACTCAGTTGTGGCCCACACTATATTACGTAGCTGTCAGGATATCCTGTATCGCAATATCGTGATTCCTGTTGCCAAATCTTTGACTCTTTTCTCACGAAATACCGATAGGTGATTTCGTAAATAATCCAACGGCCCTGGCTGGCTTGGATCAACGGCTCTATCTGTCCTGAGCTTAAACCTCTGGAGAATATGATGCCGTATCTACCCTAGACCTCTGCAAGATCTAACGACCCATGGAATTTCGTGAAATCTCCTCGGAGAATTTTGTCCATCCGTTCTTCCTGATGAAACCTGCGAAATGACAAAGTGTTCTTCCACATAACTCGTCCTCCTATGCGCAACATGTGACACTTATGTAAACTTTCAATTCACAACTCCTTTGCACTATCCTTCGACGAATTTAAAGGCCTATCCCTCCTGAGCTTTTATAAAAGACCCCTTGCATGCACTCATTGCAGCAAACCTTCAACCACATCTAAGTGTTGAAGTCCCTTTGACCCTACGCACTCCT
>JZKD02S1251270.1:0-12267 GCA_000966675.3 Picea glauca
ATGCAACATGGGAGCATGAAGAAACTATGCGGGAGGAATACCCATAAAGTTTTGTCAATTTTGAAGAAAATAGAAGCTAAAAATGCAAGACTCCATTTTTGGGAAACTAGAATTCTAGAGCCATATCTCAAAATTATTGTCGGATGCATTGATAGCCTTGATAAAATAATGGTGCATCCCAATGGACTGAATAAAATTAATGGGGTGTGTTCCTTGGGTTAGAAGGATGAGAAGAATGATAAATTATGGTTGGGATTGTTGTTGGAGGGTAAAAATTGCATAATTTGTTTTGTTTTCTAAGTATTGTGATGTAAAGTTGTATATGTATTTTTGACATGGTGTTGTGCATTAAGGAAGGTGCATAATTGTAGGGGAGGGGAAATGTAACATCCCCACTATAGTCCCTAGTTTAATTAATGCATAATGTAGATATGAATGTGGTTGTGGCAAAGAGATGTAATATGGGAAATGTATTTTCTGATTTTAATAAATATAATGTGATAACAACTGTTGGGAATATGGACAGATATGGGGGATGATTTTTCCACAAAAGAGAGTATATAAGAGGGGTCCAAGGGGGTTCAAGGTGGGGAATTAAATATGGGTATTACTTCATCCCATTTTCCTGAATTTGATTATCATTAGGGAAAACTTCTAATTTATGTTTGAATGTATGAGAACCCAATCATTAAAATCATGTAAGAGGGTGGGCATGAGAGTCACATTCCATAGTTATTGGAAGCATGGGGATGAAGCATGATCAACATTAGAGTGATCGGTCATTTTTTCTTGGGAAAATAGAGGAAATTCGTATGGGGGAGTTAGGCATATTTTTCACATTGAATTTTGGCATGAAAAACAAGAAAAGAACAAGGAAAGAGAGCACCAGAGCTGGAGAAAGGAGGATAGGAGATTTTAGGAGCATGTTAGAGAATTTTGGAGCTGGAAATTGAAGAGCCAGGTTTTCAGGCCTTAAGAGTGAACTCTTAAGTGACTTAACTGTAACAACAAGTGTTTTTGTTGGTCGCTGGTAGTTTTCCTGGTAGCGAGTTCCCTTGAGTTTCCAACAAAGAGATTCCTAGCTACCTGAGACAGAGAGACCTTGATAAATGAATGGGACATCCGAGGAACTAAGAGAAGTGAAGGGGTACATTGCTTGGGTATTAAAAGTCAAGAGGAAGAGAGCTAGAGAAAATTCAGGATAGTTGTAGGATAATACCAGTGGTTGTGTGATAGTGAGTTGTGACTGGACTGTGAGAGATACCGTTCTCTTGTGGATTCCTAGCCCCAACTCAAGGGTGATGTAATATTCCAGATATAAAAGGTATGCAGAACAAAAATAAAATGCTAGAAATGGAAGATGAACAACAATATAACTAGAAAAACACCACAATAATACCAAAATGTTACCAGAATAACACTAGAAAGAGCACTTTGATTACTGAGAGCAATGTTCACTTACCTCTTCGAGGGGGAAACCTCCAACAGAGAAGATCTCTATTACAATAATATCCAAGACAAAATTTCTCATACCCTCAACTCTTATTTATACTAAATATGTCTATCAAAATAACCATCTAGAGGAAGATCCTTCTAGAAGTGAAAGCTTCTATTAGGTCTTCTTACATTCGACTTATTCTTCCTTATTTCCAGGCCTTATTAATATTGACCTTTATTACATCAGAATATAGTATTCTACCTACGTGAGGGGTTAGGTCCCTAACATGTCCTCCCCCTTAAAAATAGCCTTGTCCTTAAAGCTTGAGATGTGGAAATTACTGCAGAATGGTAGTTGGTTCCCAAGTGACATCTGTTGGGGTTGTATATTTCCATTGGACTAACACTTCCTTGATGCTTCGTTGAAACAGATGATGCTCATGCTGGTCCAAAACTGCTTGTGGTTGTAGCCAAATGGAGCCTTCTTCATCCAACTCGAGAAGGTTGGTTTGAGTTTGGCACTTAGTTCCAATCACCTTCTTTAAGAAGGAAACATGAAAAATAGGATATAGCTTAGAGTGACTGGAAAAAGATAACTAATAGGCCACATGTCCCACACGCTTGAGAACGGTATAAGGACCATAAAATTTGGGCGCCATTTTCTGACAGTGGTCATCCTTGAGGGAATTTTTCTTGTAAGGTTGCAGTCGAAAAAACACCTGATCCCCTTCTACAAATTGATGTTTAGAGCGACCTTGATATGCTTGTTTCTTCATGCAATTATGGGCCATGACCAAATTCTCTTTGAGGGTACAAAGAATATCATCTCAAATTGTAAGTGTTTGGTCAACCGCTTGGACCTTCGAGACACCTGGAAAATATGAGATAACTAAAGGTGGATTTTGTCCATATATCACTTCAAAAGGAGTCATGTGGGTAGTTGTATGGTATGAAGTGTTGTACCACCATTCGGCTAGTGATAACCATTTCACATTGATTTTTCTTTTTCGAGGAAAAACAACTCAAATATGTTTCCAAACACTTGTTGACAACTTCAGTTTGACCATCAATCTCGGGATGATAAGTTGTGCTGAGATGCAATTGGGTGCCTTGTAGCTTGAACAGTTCTTGCCAAAAATTGTTGGTGAAAGTTCAGTCGCGATCAGAAACAATAGAATGCAACATGCCATGAAGCTTGAAGACCTGATCCATGAAAAGTTGAGCCACATTTGATGTTGTAAATGGGTGTTGAAGAGCACAGATATGAGCATACTTGCAAAGAAGATCAACTACCACCATGATGACTGATTTATTGCCCAATTTAGGTAAGCCTACAATAAAATCCATAGAGATATCCCGCAAAGTAGTAGGTTGAATTGGAAGTGGTTGGAGTATACTAGGAGATTGGACTTCTTCGCTCTTGTTGCGTTGACACACATCACATTCAACCACAAAATTACAAACATCCTTTGTCATACCATCCCCAAAAAAAGAACGTTTGACCCTGTCATAGGTTTTGGTAAAACCAAAGTGCCCAACTGTGGGTGTAGCATGAATTTCAGAAAGTACCATGGATTTAAGTTTTGACCTTTTACTTAAATACAAATGGACCTTGTATTGAAGCTCATCATGGAGCCAAGAGTACCCTGGGGAAACTGGAGAATTGGACTGCAATTGTTGTATCATATGAGAACTTTTGGGATTGTGTAGCCATTCCCGACGAACAACTTGGAGCCAATCTGGTACAATGAAGGAGAGAGAAAAAAGGGACCCTTCATCTTCATATTTTTGGGAAAGTGTGTCTGCAACCACATTGTCTTTGCCTTTCTTGTAAATGATCTCATAATCATATCCAAAGAGCTTAGTCACCCATTTTTGTTTCTCTGGGAAGGAAATGTGTTGTTCCATAAAATACTTGAGGCTTTGATTATCTATCTTAATTTGGAAGCGTTGCCCCAATAGATAAGGGCACCAAAGATCAACGACATGCAGAATAACCAACATTTCCTTTTCATAGATTGATTTTCCCAAATTTCATTCAGACAATTGTTCATTGGTAAATGCTAAAGGTAGACCCTCTTGCATAAGGACATCGCCAATTCCTTTCCCTAAAGAATCACATTCTAGGACAAAGGTATTTTTGAAATCAGGAAGGGCCAGGACTGGTGTGGTGCACATGGCCATCTTCAAGGTTTGAAAATCCCGAGTAGTTGTTGGAGTCCAAGTGAAAGAATTATTTTTAAGGAGTGTAGTGAGAGGTGCCACAATCTTTCCATAATTCTTAACAAACTTGTGATAATAACCTGTTAAGCCCAAAAATCCACACAATATTTTGAGAGTCTTTGGGTGAGTCCATTCTTTCATAGATTCAATATTTTTAGGATCCACCCTGACGCTAGCCTTGCTAACAAGATGACCCAAGTACTTGACTTCGGAGGTGCCAAAAACACATTTAGATTGTTTCAGGAAAAGTTGGTGCTGAGAGAGTAGATGGAGAACTTGATCCACATGAGGAAGATGGTCTGTCCAAGTTTTTCTATAGATGAGGATATCATCAAATAAAACTAAGGCAAAATGATGAAGAAAAGGACGAAAGACATGATTCATGAGGCTTTTGAAAGTGGAGGGAGCATTACACAAGCCAAAGGGCATGACCAAAAACTTATAGTGGCCCTCATGAGTTCTAAAGGTAGTCTTATGAATGTCTGCCTCTTTCATATGGATCTAGTGGTAGCCAAAACAAAGATCAAGTTTAGTAAAGAACTGGGCACCACTCAATTCATCCAGGAGGTCATCAATGGCAGGAATGGGAAATTTTTATTTAATGGTGAGTTTGTTGAGGGTGCAGAAGTCAGGACACATGCACCAAGAAAATTCTTTATTAAGGACCATGACCATAGGAGAAGAGTAGGGGATCGTACTAGGGCAGATAATACCTGTGTTTAACAATTCTTGAACCATTTTCTCAATTTCATTTTTCTGGAAAAAGGGGTGACAATAGGGAAGGATAATGGGAGGAAGTCTTCCTGGGACAAGGGGAATGGAATTATCATGAACACCACGGGAAGGAGGGAATCCATGGGGAGTGGAAAAAACCACTTGATGTTTAGAGAGGATGGATTGGAGGTCCTGCGACACAGAGGGTGTCTCAGTTGCTTGTATGGCATGGAGTTGGGCAATAACGCCAAAATGACCTTTTTTGAGCAACTTTTCCATGCGATGGGAACTAATTATCTCAGGGGAACTGATGATGATGCCTTGGAACTGATATTGTTGGCCCTCTTGGTCAAATTGCATGGTTAATTCCTTAAAATCCATGAGAATGGGACCCAAAGTCCTTAGCTAGTCTGCACCCAATACAATGTCACAACCACCCATGTTGATAGAAAACATATGAGATTTTAGGTGATAGTCACCAATTTGGAGATGCACATTTTCACAATGCCCTCCACATTTCATGGACTCGCCAATGGAAATCATGATTTGGAAATTATTGACTGCACAAATATAGCAATTAGTTTCTTGGGAAATGTGGTGATGAATAAAATTATGGGTGCTTCCACTGTCAACAAGAATGATGACCTTCTTATGCTTGATGTAACTAGTTAGCTTGAGGGTTTGGGGAGCAGAGAAGCCAGTGAGATCATTTAGGGAAATGAGCGGTTCTACTTCGGGAGGGTATGAGGGAGGGGTTATGTCAGTGGGTTCAGGTGACATAGACACAAGGGGAGATTCAACATCCTCTTCTGAAACATCCTCCGATATGGCCATAAAAATATTTTGTTCCTTACACTTGTGTCCCGAAAAATATTTGTCATCCCAATTATAACAAAGGCCTTTGAGTTGGTGTTCAACCATTTTGGCCATGGTCAATTTTTGGATCTTTGGTGGAGTAGAAGGAGGAGTGGGATTGACTGGTTTAGTGGGAAGAATAAATGAGGGTTTCCGGTTTTGAGAAGAGACAACTTGTTGTGCTTCCTTATCTCTTTTAGTAGCCTCCACCCAACTTTGAGGCTGAGCCATGAGGACATGGGCACAAATCTCATCCTTGAGGCCACTGATAAAACATTCTCGAAAAAAAACATCAGACATGCCCTCTATACGAAAAGCCAGTCGCTCAAAAGAAGCTATAAATTCTTCCACTATGCTAGATTGTTTCAACTTTGTCAAATGGCCTAAATGGTTGGCATCAGTGTCAAAGCGTTCATAAATCTCTGCCACAAAGTGTGTCCAAGCAACATACCATTGACAGGAAATTTTTCTCCATTGCCACCATTTCCAACGTTCTTAATCTAGATGGAGAACACCATACCGAAGTTTGGCCAACTCATCTGTAATGTCGTACAAAGAGAAATAATTTTCCATTTGAGTTACCCAACCAGTGGGATCCGAGCCATCAAATTTGGTCACATCCACATGTAGAAGGCGTAGGTCATGCTGAAAGTGATGGGGCTGAAAATTATGGGAATGAGAGGAAGTTTTTGAACTTCAGTATGCAAAGGTGGGTCAGATAAAGGGGGATCTACAAGGATATGCATCTTGGTATAGATCATCATAGCAACAGATTCAAGCTGGGTAGTAATGTCTTGTTTGAGGTCTTCTTTGAGTTCCTCAATTGAGGCAGCGATGGAGAAATGCATGTTTTTATTGATGGTGGAAATATTGGCACTGAGCTGTCTCACTTCTTGTTGGGTCTCTGTGAAATTAGATTGCAAGGTATTGAAGCGAGCTTCCAAGTCTTGGCTACGGGTATGGGCCATGATGATGAGGGAACCGAAAAGGGGTGGGTGGGGTCAAAAAAATTGCTGAAAAATGATAGGTATGACTATGATAAGGGCGAATAGAGAAATCCAATGGAATAGGTCTCAAATAATGGTGCAATAGGATGAAATTCCCAAATTCTTAATTAGGAAGAAATGTGTAGTGATTTAGAAACACAAATGCAGGAGACACCGTTTCATGACAATAGATCTTGTTTGTTTCTTTTTTGTTTCCATCCCCAAAGGTTAGGTATTCAGGGGTTCTACAGACAAGGGTTTGCCCTGTACTATAGCTCTCTGATATACTTGCGGGGTCCAACAGTAGTACTCAACCCAATATCTTAGGGCACCAACTAAGGAGGCTAGATCATTCTCTTAGCCGTACTAACCGACTACCCAGGTACTAGAGAGTATCTTCCTGAGTTTTGTTCTCGGTGGCACTATAGCAGTTAGGCGACCGATCAGTTTATCTAAAGAGGGATTCATGAAATCTAGGTTCATCTGTATACAGGTGTTGTCTGATGTGATACCACTTGAAGGGGTACCAACAGGGGTTACAAGGGTGGCCAACATATGTGCGCTTAAGTACCACTTGTATTTCTTGTGTGTATAAATCCCCGAACCTGGGTTTATGCACGTAACAACAAATATCTGTAGCTTAAAGATGCCAGAATACGTCTCTACCCTGAAAAAAATTTAACCCACAATTTTATGCCGATTAAAGTTCTCTGATACCACTTGTAATATTCCTGATATAAAAAGTATGTAGAACAAAAATAAAATGCTATAAATGGAAGATGAACAACAATATAACCAGAACAACACCACAATAATACCAAAATGATACCAGAATAACAACAGAAAGAGAACTTTGATTACTGAGAGCAATGTTCACTTGCCTCTTCGAGGGGGCAACCTCCAACAGAGCATAGCTCTATTACAATAATGTCCAAGACAAAAGTTCTCATACCCTCGACTCCTATTTATACTAAATATGTCTATCAAAAGAACCATCTAGAGGAAGATCCTTCTAGAAGTGGAAGCTTCTATTAGGTCTTCTTACATTCGACTTATTCTTCCTTATTGCTAGGCCTTATTAATATTGACATTTATTACATCAGAATATATTATTATACCTACATGAGGGGTTAGGTCCCTAATAGGTGACTTGTTGTTGATATTTATAACAACATATATATGGTTTGGTTGAACATTCTTTCCAAGTAGTTGGTTGCACAAGTGTTTTAAAAGATAAGTGTTTATCTATTTCAGAGTTATTTCATGAATTTAATTGTCGTGTTTAACTCTGTGTATGTGAATGGTTTATTTTTGCGAATGAGTTTATTAGCCACATTCATGATTATAATTTGTGTAGATGCATTTAATTTTGGGTATCAGAATCTGGTTTTAAATCCGAATAAATCATAGCGGGTAAGCTACAACAGATGAATTAGCAGAAATTTCTATTTTATGTATGTTTTTTTGTGTAGTAATGTTCCCTGATTAAGCTAGGGAACACTACAGTTGAATACAAGAACACAAAATAGAAGGAGAAATGTTGGAGATAAATGGAGAGTGTCACACCCTAACAGGTAAGCATAGATGATTGTATAAATTTTTCACTTATAAAAAAATTAATATAAGTAATCATGATCATCATAATATTTTATCAATGAAGTATAGTTATCTTAATACTTCATGACATCATCTTATTATAATTATTTAATTTTTTCATATATAGATTTCAATGAAACACAAGTATTAGATAAATTCATGTCACATAATTTAAATGCAATAAGACATTGAATGGAGTCCTATAAGAAAGAATGAACAGAAAGACAAGAAGGTATTAAGAGATCCAAAAAAAACAAAAATCAAGGGAGAGCATTATCAAATGGACTGCGTGAATGTTGTCCAATTCATTGCATTAATATATGCAGGCAACATAGAGCAATTTTCAAATAAATACAGGCAACATAGAGCTTAAAAAGGCTTACAGATGCATAAAAAATCACTAGAGTATGTGATTACAAGAAAACATATATGCTATCACTTGGCCCTAATAAAATAAATAATAATTATAAATGCATATAATTGCATATAATTATAATGAATAATTTCCATACTTGTGTTTGAATTATTAAAACAATAATAACTTGTCATGATATATACTAGTTGTGTAGAAATATATTATATTTTATTCGTAATCATGTCATAACTTAAATTAACACGTGTTTGAAATACTTTTAGATTTTATATAATATACACTTATACCCTTCAACGTATGCATGTGGGCATCCATTTTTGGTGGCAAAGACAAATGGGAAGTGAAAGACACAAGATTGTGGAGTTATGATGGCGTTTCAACACATTAATCACTCACATTCTTCATATAAGAATGTTATTTAGAGTGAATTCAAAGATGTGGAACTATACAAGAAATAATTATTTACTTGCAATACAATGAATCATCTAAGTTAATATTATTCATATGCAAGTGGGTTGGAACCTTTAAAAAATACCTGTAAGGATCAACTAAATTTTTATAGAGTAAAAATGAGTCATGTGGCCAAGTCACTTCAATTGGTTCAACTAAATTTTTATAGAGTAAAAATGAGTCATGTTTGTGGCCAAGTCATTTCAGTCAAGTGTTTTTTCAGCCAAATGTTTTAGCGGAGAAAAGATGGTGTGTTGTTCCAAACATACCTAGAGGTAAATGAATGTTCATGAACTCTTCCATTCCCACAACTTCAGAGACTAATGAGAGATTTTATGAATATTGTGAATAATGATCTAATTTGAGGATGTAACTTTTGGGTTTTCAACTAAGCTAATGTTTGTGAATTATATAAACTTTGTGTTTTCTTTCCCATGGTGTGATGAGATATTGTACATGGAACATAAATTATTTGTTGAATATATAATTACATAAGTTCTTATTTTTCATGAAGTGCTTCGTAATAATATTAAAATATAGTTATGAGAATACATGAATTTTGTAAAAAAAAGAAAAAAGATATGAAAATAAGATAAGATATGATGGTATTTTTAATGGCCCAACAAATGACCACAAAGGTAGTTCAAGGGAACCTTTGAGTATAATGGTGTGAATACAATGTGAGAGTACAAAAGTGGCTCCTATATAAAGAAATATGAAAAATGTGAAATAATTATTTGTTGAATATATAATTACATAAGTTATTATTTTTCATGAAGTGTTTCATAATAATATTAAAATATAGTTATGAGAATACATGAATTTTGTAAAAAAAAAAAAGATATGAAGATAAGATAAGATATGATGGTATTTTTAATGGCCTAACAAATGACCACAAAAGTAGTTCAAGGGGACCTTTGAGTATAATGGTGTCAATACAATGTGAGAGTACAAAAGTGGCTCCTACATAAAGAAATATGAAAAATGTGAAATAATGATCTAAGCGAATACTTAAAAGTTGAACATTACTATCGAAGAGAAAATCTAGAAGAAAAATGTACAAGGAGAGTGAATCATGCTTTCAAAAAAGAAATGACGCAAAGGGAATATCAAGATCCACTCAATTTGTCTCCATGAAAAACCACCATGAGAGAAGACTACAAGGAAAAAATACTTAGCGATAAAACTTTCCCCAAAATGCATCCAAAATTATAGATTCATAAAGAGGCAATGTGTTGAGATAGATAGAAATAAAAATGAATCAAATAAGCCAAATGGAAAGAAAAAACAATGAGAGTAGGAGATAATGAGAAATAAACTTAATCATATGACTCAACAACTAATGTTTGCATTGGAAAAATTAAACACTAGAGAAGAGAACATTTGTTTGGCCTCAACATCATATGCTTCTCCACCACTATGATATATATGAAAAATACATAAATGCTTGGAAATATCCCTTTCCATTGAATGCAATGGTATAATATGTTTTTCCTATACTTTATATTCACCTAACATATGTTTAAAAAGTTCAGAGTTTGTGAACAATATAATTTCATTGGCCATGTGCATCTTTATTGCACATAGACCTTCTATGAGTGCATGATAATCTGTCTTGTTGTTTGTGGTGATAGCCTCATTCAAGTGCCTCCTTGTTATTTGAAACTCTCAATCTCCATGTTCATACAAGATTAAGGTAATTCCAACCTCTGTGTTTCTAGAAAGAGCTATCTCTATGCATGATAAGAACCATATTTTCACTATTTTGATTATGTGAATAAATGATAAAAATTATTTACCCCTTTTGCAATATTGGTTATCATGGTTTCTTCTATATGTAAACCATCAATTATTCTCTATGAATCATCATAATCTTAAGTAAATCCTAATAAATTTTCTAATTCCCAAATATAATAGTTAAATACATCACAAATAAAAATCCATTATTGATCTCTTGTACAAATCTAAGTGGGAATGGCATATTAGGGGGTAGATTTAACTATTTTTTAAAATTTAAAAAGACATGAATACATTTAGAATGAAAAAAAGAACTTGAAAACTTCTATTTTTAAAACCCTAAGAGAGTATAAACTCTTTTATCGTATATTAGGGGGTAGATTTAACTATTTTTTAAAATTTAAAGAGACATGAATACATTTAGAATGGAAAAAAGAACCTTGAAACATTGAATTTTGAAAACCCTAATAGAATAGAAACCCTTATATCATATCCTATATTCTACACAATTGCTTCTACTCTTATCCCCTCATTGGAGTGGTGAGACATTGATTCTCTTCAAAATGTTTTTGTTTGTTTGTTTGTTTTCCATTATATTCAAGAGAAATGTAGAGTAAATTTCTTATGAAATACTCTCCTTTTGTAAGTTTTGTTTTCATATGTAAATTGTTTTTTGACCATATTTTATTCCACATTTTGGGCATCTATATTTACCTATATTGTGACTTATATAACAACCATTAATCCCTATGAAATTTTAGTTGAAATTATTCATATGCTAAAATAGTCGAAAAAACAATAATTGTTTTACCTAAACATGGGAACAAAGAGTAACCATTGATACCAAGGTTAAAAAATAGGCTTATGTTGTAGTGGGTCCCTCGGATGGAATGGATATAGAGGTAGAAGGTTGTTCTTTTGGACAAAATTGGATTATGTGAAGATTCCATTCATATGTGGATGGTGCAAGAAATGTGAGAATTTAAAACATGTGTGCCATGAGAGAGATGAGGAAGACACCATAGTTTATATGTGCATAATGATCAACTAGGTAAGATATGGGAGATGCACCTATATACAATTTAAAGAATTTGAGAAGTTACATACCTTTTAAAAATGGTACGTATGAGGATAAAAAAAAAAAAGTTTCAAATATAGCCAATGAAGGAGGTAGGGAAAAAGATAACTTTGTTAAGTTTTGAGAAGATTTGGATATATACAAAATGTTGAGAGGATGAGAGGTATACAACTCTCTAAGGAACTATAAGGTTTAAGGTAAGAATTTAATCGAGTCATGGGAAACAAACAATAGATGGAAAATAAGGGAAAGAAGTTAGAATTCCTAAACTACAATCCATATGAAATCCAAGGACTAGAGTGTTCAAGCATGCATGAAAAGAAGGATTTGATAATGGTGGAGGCACATTGTCCTTGGGAAGATACAATATTATCTCTTCATCAAAACAAATTCCATCATATGTTTATAACTTCAATAAATAAGGGAAGGACTATTTTATTCGTGGAGACTCAAAGGATAGTTCAAAATTAACTCAAGAACTAAGAGGAGGTGATATTATATTATCCATAACTCACGATATCCTATATATCATTTCAGGTAATCAATGGTAGTATTAAATTGAGAAGGATACTCTCATGGAGGTATCCATACAACTAGAAACAACTTTGAGGGAGGTGAAGTGGAATCAAGGGAATACGCATATTTTACAAATGGAAAAAGAAAAAGAAAATGAAGAAGTTCTCTCAAGAAGACACCAATCTATTTATCAGGACATTAGGGAAAGTATGGCCTCTAAGAAGAGAAAGAAATGATTTTTCTCTGCATAGACATAGAAGGTATGGGACACCCCAAAGGTTTTTGATTAATTGGGTTGGTTG
>JZKD02S1251281.1:0-12267 GCA_000966675.3 Picea glauca
CATCCTACATGCTTGTAGGATGCCATCTCTATCCACATGTCCCCTTTTCCAACAATGTCACATTTTATGCCATCTCCAAAAATGACTTTCCTCCCCTCTCGATCAACCAACATATAGTGCACAAACAGAAGCAAGCGTTTTCATTATTCATGTGTTAATTGGATCCTAAATCCAAGTATCAATACCCAAGATAACACTTTGCAATGTTTGATACTGTTGAGATTGAGTGTACTAAACAAAATAGTTTCATAATAATTTGGCTTAGATAAGTAAGTACTAAAAAACCAATTTATTATGTATAATTACATTTATGGTGGGTTGTGACATTTTTTTCACTGGTACAAGTTAATAAGAGTTTGAAGAAGGAATTCCCTCCTATACCCTACTTATTCCTAATATTGAAGGTGTAAAAACTACATTTCCACTATTGGGTCATCAAAGATGAAGTCATGGACTGGAGCATAGGGTTTTTCTAACAAGAGGAGGAGAACGTGGATAAGTTTGAATCTCATGGATAATGTTTGATAGAACAGGTTAGAGGCTAGTTTGATATTTGTGAATAGTATTATATTCAAGTGTGGGGATTCCCATACCACTGAACATCCCTTAAATTTTTTTCTATGTAGTATAGTATTGACTTGATATGTGTGATGACATGGAAGTATCATGAACTAACATTTTATCGAAGTAAGAAAGGTCACTTCTTAAAATATACCATAGATATGGGTGGGGGAACACTTTTGTTAGGAACAAGTGGAAGTTGAGGGTGGTGAATACAATAATATTCAACACAAATATTCCCAGTCTTTCACAATATGAACCCATAAATAAGGTCACTTGGTTTTACCAACCAAAGGGATACAATTGGGCATGATATGCATTGAATTTATTCATGTTTTTGTTTATGATATTTGATCATTTAACCTGATTGATATATTGTACTTCATTTTTCTATTGAAGAGTAACTAAGCTCCACTTTCAACTTTCCCAATTACATCACTTGCATCAACTTCAACTTCTAGAACTTTCACTTGAAACCTCATTATTACAACCATCTTATCTCGTGTCCTTCAAAATACAAATAATTTTTCAATCAGTGCAAACAAATAAACAATTTATTGTTCTATGGAAAATTTTGCAAGACATTATACTCTACAAAATTTGATACTATTGAGAATGAGTGTACCAAAGAAAAAAAGTTTCACAATCATTTGGTTTAGATAAGAAAGTACCACCAAACCAATTTAAAAAATAATATTTTCTAGAAATTATGTTGAGTCTTTGAGTTATTTGAATTGAGATTTGAGTCTCGTTATGCATGTGGGATAGAGTTGTTCACTTCAAGAATACAAGATCTTAAATTCACCCTGGTCCTCCAGATGTGAAGACATTCAACAATGTTAATTGCCATGTTGGGCTTGAGGTGAAACTTGTGTAAGTCATATAACATGAGGAATCAAATTTTCCTACATAATTAAATTATTTATAGATCTTCCTTTAGTGTCACCCACTAAGACAAGGATTATGCCTTGAAGAATGATATGTCATGGCCATAGGAGAATGAGTCAACAACCCATCAAGTGAACCAATCACAAGTTACCAAGTGGTAGTAGGCGTCACCACATAAATCCTTGAAAATAAAGTGAAAATTTAGGAAAAAATGATCACGGTCCTTGTGAAAAAGAGAGAGAAACATAACCACTATAATTTCAATGAAGTCATTGTTAAAAACCCTGAGACTTTGTCAGGAAACAAATCAAATATAATGACTTATCTGAAGATGAATTCACCCTTTGTTCTTTCGATATTCACATGTTCTCCCATTATTATGACAATATGTTAAGAGTTGGGATTTATTGGGGGTAAAATACCCTAGCGACGGGAGAAAAGACCTTAACTATGGATTAAGACAAGTACCAAGGGAACTTTAGTCATTGGATTGATTACGAAAAAAAATAATTGATATAAAATATTATATGTAAAATAGAAATAAAGAGGAGTATATATGCAGTGTATGAGAATGAAAAGTTGTGATACTTGAGTAAGGATAAATTTTCATGTAAAGTGGATATCAAAACGCTAAGGCACTAGTGAAGAATATAATGGAAACTTGAGATAAGTACTTCTAACCATCTAGTAAAGAGTGGGGGTTTTCCTCAGTTCTTAGGTTTTCCCCACTGTAAATGCATTGTGTTATTGTCAAGGGTGTGATTTGTTAGGATTGATGCATAAATATAATATTGATAATTGGGATGTTTCGTGTGGGTTTCCAAAAACTATCAAGGTTATGGTTGATTATGAGGCAATGTTATTATTATTTTTTTAAGATATTACATTGGTTTTTTAAGGCACTGTGACTATTTAATATCCAATATTTCATGGGAATTTCATTGAATTTGTATACCTTGTCACATAAGGGGAATTATAACACTATTTATTGGGATAAAGTATTTTGTGGGTGAACTCTAATAACAATTCTAGGGGCAAGTCTACTTAGCATAAGTATGGTTTTCACTGTGAAACAAGAAGTCATATGAAATAATTCCACAAAAAACACAAAGCTAGGTTATAGGAGGTATAAATAAGAGATATGAAGAGGAAAATGCTGAGGAAATTGATGGGAGGAACAACAATGAGTAACTTTGGCTACAAAAGAAGAGGAACTCGTTGATGAATATCGAAGAACCAAACAAAGAGATAGATTGGAAAAATCCATTCATATAGGTCATGATCAAGGAGGAATACAATTATTTGATGGATCAACAAATGGTGATGATCAATATTTCTTTTTGAAATCATTTTGGGAACAAATCGATGGAATCACTATGATGAAATCATACACTTAGGGAGGAAACACTTACATGGTATCGGTCCTATGAAAGGGATGAACTCTTCAAGTAGAAACACACATGGAGAGTGAAAAAATTACCAAAAAATATAAAATGAGGATCATAAATAAGGGAGTGATTAGTGAATAAGAATTTGGAGGAAGGTATAAAAAACTGAAAGAAATAAGAATGTAGGAACCAAAATAAAAACAAGGTGACAACCCAAGGGAAGTAGATGAAGATGAATGAGACTCAACAAGTATCCTTCATCTGATCACTCTGATGAAGGGGACACAAATACATCTGATCACTCTCAGGATGGACACCTTGATAAACATAGAAACCAATAGGGATCCTTTATAACAAGAAGAAACAAAGGCTCATTCAAAAAATAGACATTTGGACCCTAACAAAATCATGATGTATTCATAACCCAAGAATGGAAAAATTAAAATGTCCAAACACTAATAGAAGGGAGAACCATTGCTAAATGTTATGCTTGTGGGCAACCAAGACACTTGATGATTAACTATATTTACATTATAATAGGAGTCATAGTCTATTCAAATTATGGACCTTGTAATCATGATAGTATCCATTATCAAATTCTACTAAGGAACTGCATGAAAACAATTTCAAATTAATATAAAACTCTTAAGAGGAAAAACCAAATAGAGTACTAACAATAATAATAAAAAAATTTGATTAAATCCTTAGGAGTATTAAGATGATCCATTTATGTTTAAGTTTTATGATTGATTTTGGAGGCCTTTCCTTGGCACTTACATAGTTTAAAATTACCCAAGGGTATTTTTTGTTATGATTTTATGTTTAAGAAATTTGACTTAAAGTGAAAACTCCGCTCACAAGAATGTGGGTAGAGATGGGTAGAAATTTTAACTATAAATTATTTTTACCTAGCCGGAAGCATTAAATGAGCCACTTAACACTATCCAATGAACAATCTTGAGATTAGGTGTTGTTAATGAAATACACCGGTAGTGGAAAGAGGAAGATGTCAAGCATCTGTGTGCTTAAATGTATATGAAAGCATGTATAAATTGAATAGATTTTGATAAATTGAGTAGATTTTGTAGGTGTTCTCTTATCCATAAACCAACAATGTCGAAAAATCAGAGCCTCAACTTATTAGTGCATTTTCAATTGAAAATTGAATAACCATAGAACCACTATAACAACATATTTCCAAAGATTAAATGTCAACTTCACATGAATCGTTGGGCCAATCATGCAAGTTGTTTTACCAAATATGCCATTGATTTGTTAGGTGGGCGTGTTTAGATTATTTTAGATGCAAAATGATGCTTAACCCAATGAATTATGTCCAATTCATTGGGCATTTTTTCCAATGTCTGAAATAGAGAAAAACACTTTCAAACATTTACATCAAAAGTGTATTTTACAACACAAAATTAGATGAAATCAACTCAAGGAAGATTACGATTTAGCATCATTAAGTCTATTCACCAATAAGTCTAGATCCATCCAAGATTGTTCGAAATTAAACTAATATTTAAGATATTATAGCTAGTCAAGTACTTGTCAAAGTATGAACTAGAAGAAATGTGAATTATGTATTGGTCAAATTATGACAATGCCTAGCTTTGGCATTAGAAATATAGTGTCAAATTATTCATTGTCCATTAATTCTCCCCTTTTTCTAACTATTTTTTCTCATTCAACGTATTTTAGGTACAACTGAATAGGTACCTATTAGACCTATCATCCTTGAGTGAGGGAATTTCTGGAGGGAGGGGGGAAAGTGTTACGTCCAACAAATCTAATAGGGAAAGATCAACTAGAGGTGAAAAGGTCAAAAGAAAATTTTGTAGGAACATGGAATTATTTATTACAGAAGGAGGTTCATGTTCTTATGGAAATGAGAGCATAAGTGACATTGAGGTTCCTTTGAGGTTCAAATATCTAGTGAGATGATGGGTACCCAATGAAATTCCTCAGTTGGTCATTGAATTTTGTGTCAATGAGAGGATTTATTACGTTGCTCCATCATCCACACTTGGTCTGGGTATATTCTCCATGGATGGCATAAAGGTGAAAGATGGAGGATTTTTTAAGTTGATGGAGCATGTTGGACCATGATAAAACTATAGTGATTGGTTGAGGCTCGTCCAATATATGCCAAGTATGTGGAGATATGCAACCATTGCAAATTATATATAGATAAAATAAAATTATCACAATAAAGGAGCGGTGGTGTATATTGATGGAAGGCTAGGGGCATCGAGGAACATTACAAGGCTTATTAATAGTACAAGACCTGAGACAACAAGAAATCAACCCAATAATATATTTGAGGGGCGTGAAGGAAATCGAATATTCATATGTGTAGTGAAAATAATAGTTGCATGGGAAGAATTGTTGGTTGATTATGATTTGAGTAGAATCGATGGAGGCACTACTATTATGGGGGTAAATATGTTCTACCAGTATACCAAACCCTTATTTATTTTTTTCCTTTTTAAATATTTAACATACATTTTAATAGCTCATGATTCTTAGATTGTTTTCTAACATTATAAAATGTCACACATCTTATAATTTGGCAGGGTGATTTTGATATCAATTATTGCTTACAACAATTGAATTAACATGTTTATTTTTTGATGTAGATGAGCACACTGTCGAATCTTTGAAATAATAAGATCATTTGAATGATTGTAAAATACATGTGAAATTAATTATCTGTCCAAGTTAACTTTAATGACAAACAACTTGCAATATAATTGAGCGAAATAGAACAATAATGCCAAAGTCACATACACAAGTTTGTTAACGGAGTTCACCCAATTTGGGCTATGTCTTTGGTTCTGCTTCCAATAGAGACCTTCTTTATTAATGCTCAAATTCTTGTTTTTGTTTTTAAATGACCTTTTTACACATTGCTCAAACTTAGAAACATAGTGCACCATCAAATTCCTTGTGAAATTTCAAGAAAAATGAGTATAAAGTTCATAAACTTTCATCAACGAACCCCTTGGAATGTATTACGATGCAATCCCAAGGTCATGATACCTATGGCATGAACCTCAAGACCCAATCCATACTTTTCAAATGATTTTCCTTTCCTCAGTCCACATTCCCATTAAATAGGGGGTCGGGATAAAACCACCACTTGAACTTCATGGAAAACATTAAATGTAAATTCGTTGGAGTGCCTTAACAAAAGGCACTTTTAGCACAATGGTTAAGGCATTGGAAAGCATGGAGGAGGTCGCAGGTTTGATCCCCACAAACCTCTCCTTCATGGCCACTTTTTTTATAAAATATGGTTATGATATATGATGTAGTTTGGTGGTATATCCATTAGCGCCCTGCGGAATATGGTACATGGTTACATTGGATACCATCTGATCGCATATACTATGGCTCGAAGGCTAGGCCCTCATCCATTTTTCTGCCAACGATACAATATATAAAACTTAAAATATATTTGGTATTGTATATGGTTAAGACCCACTTGCATGGTGTAATGGTAAGGTTGTTGGATGATAGGCGTGAGACCCAGGTTTGATCCTCCAGACTCCAAACCAAAATTTTAAATAACTTGTCCATAAATGGATAATGGGTAGATGCCACATGGAAACCTCTCATTGGTTTGTCATTTCCACATATCAAATTGCAATTGGTCCACTTGTGCCATATAGATTGCCAAGTTGCCTACTCGGTCAAACATACGGTGTGCCATGTGGCACCTTGGGGTATTTCCACGTCATCATCATACATATGTATGGTCATGGCATGTGTCACCCTTTCAGTGGCGACACATGTCACCTTTGACCCATTGGCCTTTTTCCATGTTGACCATAACTTTGATCGGCCATATCTTTTGCATATGACACTATTTGAGGCGATTTTTGCATCGTTGGAAAGCTATCGCCAAGCTATACGCATTGATGTCATTTTCAAGAACATTTGAGTTGATTAAATTTTGAGCATTTTTTAATCCTTCTAGACCTCTATGAACATTCTGGATCTTCCTAAACCTCTATGACAATTATGGATCCTTCTAGATCATTCCTCCCCATTGGAATCCTTTTGGACCACCAAAAATTTTGATTACTCGGAATCTAAGTGAGGGTAAATCTCCCTCACCTTTCCGATCTTGATCCACTTTTATTTACTTGGTTTCATCCCTTTAAGACCAACTCAAATATATTCGACATCACCTCATTGTGAAGTCTTGATTTCTTCTGTTGAGAATAACATCTTACTATAGCTCGTCCAAGTATTATGGAGAAAAATCATCAACTGTCGAAACTTGAATACTTTCATCTTCATCCATAATCATATAAGGAGGCTCATAAAGTTTCAAATTCTCAACATTTACCACTGAATACATTTACATGTAGGATGGTAGATCTAAACAAAAGGAATAAATACCAATATTCTCTAAAATATTGAATGTACCATATCGGATTGGCCTGATCTTTTTTCCTCCAGCTTTCATTATGTCCTTGTTGATATGTAACCATACTTTATCACTGAATTGAAACTGATGATAAACCTGATGCTTATCATGCCTAGCCTTTTATTTGGCGTGGGTCTTCTCCAATTGTTCATGTACTGCTTGATGTACCTATTGGATCCTCTAAATGAACTTTTCAGCTTTATCTATATCATCCTGTCCATTCTCTTTACTTGCTTCTCCAAAATCAAACTCCATGGGTGATTTAGGCAAGTACCCCAAACATACTTCAAAAGGAGTTCTCTAAGTATAAGAATGCATGGAATGATTATAAACATGTTGTACATAGGGCAATTGTTCATCCCACAACTTAGGATGCTTGTTGCAGTATCCTCGAAGTAGATGTATCACTATTATGTTTACCACCTCTATATTTCCATTCGTCCGCAGATGAAAAGTTGTGCTCTTCTTTAACTTAGTGTCCATTATTTCCCATAAATGAGACCAAAACTTTCCCCAAAAATTGAGAGTCTTAATATGATATAATAGATGTAGGCAACCCAAAATCAACCGAAACATTAGCAAAGAACATATGTGTTGTTTGTTTAGCTGTGACTTGTTTCTTGCATGGCATTAAAATACACATCTTACTGAATGTGTCCACAACAACATATAAGTAATCATGACCTATCCTGGACATCATCAAACCCCTTACAAAATCCATAGAAATGTTTTCCCATGGATGAGAAGGTACTGGAAGTGGCATATATAATCCCAACTTTCTGTTACTAGGCTTACTTGTGGTGCACATAACAGACTCTTTTACATACTTGGAAACTATCTCATTAATTCGAGGCCAATAAAAATATCTATGTAATTGTGCTATTGTCTTACCAACCCCAAAATGACCATAAATGAGAGATGTATGAGATTATCTAATTACATGTACTCTTTCATCTCTGGGTGTACAAAGCTTTCCAAGATGATTTAACAAATTGTCATGCACATGATAATATAACTTCTTATTACCACGAGTTAATGCTTCATATACATCCTTAAAATCATCATCCTTATCATATTGTTCAACATGAATTTCATGAGATAAGGGATTATACCCTAGTACTGTATATGCATTGATCACTGGTCTTGATAACATATCTACAACCTTGTTATGAATACCTTTCTTATACTTTATTACCAATTGAAACTGCTATAAGAAACCCATCCACCTAAAATGCCGTGACTGTTGTAGCTTGGTCTGTGATTACAAATACTATAATGGTTGATGATCTGTCTGAATTATTGTTTCCTTTCCCATTAAGTAATGCTTTCTTTTCTTCACACTTTATACCAATGCATACAATTCCTTATCATATGTTGGATAGTTAATTATTGCTTGAGTGAAAGTTTCAAAATGATAACATAGAGGTTTACCTAGTTGCATCTAGACTACTCCCATGGAATATCTATTTGCATCGGTTTAAATCTCAAATGGTCGTTGTAGATATAACAGAGCCAAAACTAGCGTGGTGCTTATCTTTTCCTTCAATGTCTCAAAGGATTTTTGTTACCTTCCTTCCCATTGAAAGACCTATTTTACACTTGTTAATGCATGTAGAGGATCTACTATGAAAGAGAAGTTAACAATGAACTTCCTATAGTATTGTACTACTCCTAAGAAGCTTCTGACTTCTGTGGAAATGGTTGGCTTGGGATATTTCACAATAGCTTATATTTTTATAGGATCTATCTTTCACTGACCATTCCATACAATGTAACCCAAATATAATAGAGAAGTTTTTCCAAACTCACATTTAGACAACTTAATATATGACTTATCCTTCTTCAAGAGTTGAAAGATTGTCTTGACATGCATTATATGATATTCCCATCTTCAATCGACGATCAAAATATCATCTAAGTAGACAATGAAAAATTCATCTATGTAAGGCCTAAACACATCATTCATTATGCTCATAAATGCTGCAGGTGCATTGCATAAACCAAATGGCATAACTAACCATTCAAACAAGCCCTTCTTTATCTTGAAAGCAATTTTCCATATGCCACTTTCTACAATTCTGATATGATGGTAACCACTTCTCAAGTCTATCTTAGTGAAATAAAAAACATTATTTAACTGGTCCAATAAATCATCAATCCTAGGAAGAGGATAATGGTTATTTATTTTGATATTGTTCAATGCTTGAAATTCAATACACATCCTCCACATTCCATCTTTCTTTGAAACTAATAGAATAGGATATCCACATGGAAATAAAATTGGCCTTATGATTCTTGTATCGAGAAACTCTTAAACTTGCTTCTTTATCTCTGCATTCTCTAGTACTGATTATCTATACATACCAATGTTAGGAAGAGGAGCATCCTATTCCAAATAGATTTCATGTTCAACCTCCCTCTTAGGAGGCAACCCTGTAGGTTCCCGAAATAACTCATCATAACTAGATATGATTTTGACCAACTCCTATTTATGATCTGAATCACAACCTGATAAAGCATCATATATCTCTTCTTCTTTTTGTTTCACTATTATGAGAACAAAATATTTACTTGCATTCACGCATCTCTTCATTTGTCCTGTGCTCACTAAAGAAACACTATTTTTTATTAGATGAGCTTTGACAATAAATTCAACCCCATCTTTGAAAAGGTGATATTTATTTTCTTCACGGTAGAATATAGATTTCCTGTCAAACATATATGGACTACCCAAGACAATGACACAAATATCAAGAGGCACAACACCTAACTCAACCTTATCAAAGAACTTGGATGTAATTGCAAATCTAATCTTACACTTCTTTGTTACCTGCAAATTAACATCTTCACACACCCAACCTAATGGATATGGTTTTTTATGAGGGGTCATCTTCAAACCCAACTTCTTAAAAATTGTTTCAGATATTAAGTTAACTTGAGATCCATTGTCAAACAAAGTATCTATCTTTCTATGCTTGACTATAACCTTGACATGGAAAAGCTCGCTTCTTTTATTTTGATCAATAACACTTTTTGATTTAGTAGATCGAACTGAAGAATTAGTAGTAGATATACCTTTGCTTCCTATTTCCATGATCTTAGATTCATCTCTTGAATTTGATCCCAGATCCTATCGAGTTGATGTAGTAGTATTATACTTCCCTTTATCCTGGACCTTTTTTGGTCGTAATTCTAGATGCAACATCCAACATTGTTCTTCCTCATGCCCCTTTTTCTTACAGTGGGAACATGCAGGTTTTTGTTTAGCTTTCTTTACAGTAGTTGACTTCTTACTCTTCCATTTTCCTTTCGATTTTTTTTCAAACTTGTGTGACTTCTTATCTTCAATCACATGCCTCCCCTTACTATCCTCCAAATGAGTAGCTTGTATTGATACTTCATCAATGTTATTAGGGTTAAACATCAAGATAGTGCATCAAAGATATGAGTGCATTCCACTAATATACTTTAGAAGAGTTTCATGGGAATATATTGGAATTCCTAAAGATAATACTTTATTTTTAAATTCATGCATATATACTTGGACATTTTTCCTCTTTCCTTGTCTAAGATGTTTCCATTCTATAATTATTGTTTTCACCTAATCCAATGGATAAATTTGTTTTCTAATTGTAGCAGTAAATTCATCCCAAGAAGAAATTAGTGTACCCTGTTGAACAAGATCAACTTGTGTCTTACTCTCCCACCATATTGAGGATGTACCGCCTAGACGAAGAGTAGCCAATTGTATCTTTGCAGTGTCATCCAAGATATTTTTCACCCTGCAATATACCTATATCTTCTTGATCCAATTATCCAACTTTTTGGCATTTAATTCTCCATCATAAATTGCAAATTCGAAATTAACATCCAAATTTAATAAAATAAAATTATGACCATGAGAAGTATTCTTAGTGGACTTCTTCTTTCGTGAAGAATTTTCACTTGCAGATGATGAAGATGGTGAGAGTGGATTGGAAGGTCCACCTCCTTCACCTCTTCTTTCATCTTTAACTAGTTCAACTTTATCTGATGTATCTTCTTCCTTGGCCTTCTTTCGACCCTCATACATTTCTTCTACCATGGCTTTCATTAAATCAAAAGCCTTGAAGAAATCATCTTCAAAGTCATAAGGACCTAACTTTCTTGGAGAATTCATCTCTCTTCTTCAAGTAAATATTCTTGAACCAATATTTGAATTATAACTTGCAAGTTTTCCTTCTCTTCTCTTAGATTTGGATCTTGTAAGCATTAACTTGCGAACACTTGTCAAAACTAGCTCTGATACCAACTTGATCTGAAAAATACTTAGATGTTAATTATTCTTTAATACACATACACATCTACTTGATCTTTGAAATAATGATGATTGTTTGACTGATTTCAAAATACATATGAAATTACTTATCTATCCAAATTCACTTAAATGATAAACAACTTGCAATATAACTCAGCAAAATAGAAAAACAATACCAAAATCACACACACAAGTTTGTTAATGGAGTTCACCTAATTTGGGCTATGTCTTCGGGTCCGATTCCAATATTAATGCTCAAATGCTTGTGTTTTTTACAATGACCTTTTTACACATTTCTCAATCTCAAAAACAAAGTGCACCATCAAATTCCTTGTGAAATTTAGAGAAAAATGAGTATAAAGTTCACAAAATTCCATCAAGAACCTCTTGGCATGCATTACGGTGCATTACCAAGGTATAAATACCTCTGGCATGAACCTTGAGACCCAATCCATACTATACAAATGATTGTCCTTGCCTCATTCCGTGCACCCATTAAATGGGGGGTCGAGCTAAAACCACCACCTAAACTTCATGGAAAACCTTAAATGTAAATTATTTGGAATGAATTTACATAAGGTTCCTTTGGCACAATGGTTATGGCATTGGAAAGCATGGAGGAGGTCATCGGTTCGATCCTTGCAAACCTCTCCTTCATGGGCACTTTTTTATAACTTATGGTTATGATATAT
>JZKD02S1251303.1:0-12267 GCA_000966675.3 Picea glauca
GTCTTCCCTCTCCTGGATGAATCTCTCCATCCAAAAGCATAGGAATAGGCCTGTCGAGTTGTAGAAGTATGGCCCTCCTTTGAAGATTCAATTTATGTCCTCTAGGGTGTGTAGGATTATTGTAAAGAAGCCTTTTGATCCAAGTTGGAGGTCATAGTGACCCTTTGGCTTCCACCAGTGTTGAATCCATTTAACCAGGTATTTTTTCGAGGGCCAAAGTCCCAAGAATTTCCCGATCAATGCAAAATCTCTCATATACTATTTCTGGTCTTCTATTATCGGGAAGTTGATGATGTATTTGGGGGCGATGGGGGCTTGCAGAATGCATTTGCCTAGTTCCCAGATGCGATTAGTCTTTGGTTGACTAGTGTCAGGATCGATGTCCAATGGCTTCTCTTTTGGCATCTCTTCCTCCATCAATATCTGCCACATTTTGTCTGGGAGCTCGAAAGTAGGCTGTTTGAAGTGATTTGGGTCGTGTTCCTTGGCTGTGACGGTGTTGTAGGAGGTGAACGAGTGCCCCCCTCCTTTAATTTCCATACTCATAGTAGTTGCAGGAGAGGCGGTTGGGTGCGAGGCTATAAACCCTAGCTATCCATGTCATTGGTCTNGAAACCCAAATGTATTTATGAAAATGGTATGATGAAGGTTTAATTGGGCGATGAAATGTAAGGAATAGTGAAGGGAAAGGTGGATGAAAATACGACATTTCTGAGTCCCAACACAGTGCATATATATCTTTGTATTTGAGACAAACCAAGAAAATATGTATTGATCTATTCCACAATTCAATGCAAGAGTAATGAAAATCCAAGGGAGAGGTGAACTGCATCAAAAAAAGAGTGTGCAAGAGTATATGAAAAATTCTTCCAATCTAGAAAGATGATTCTTCTGTACCAGATGGTCAATATTGTAGTTTGAAATGTGTTGTTGCTTATGTGCAGAGATGTTTTCTTTGATTTTTTATCCACATACCACATAGTTGTATCTAGAGTGATTTGTACATGTCTTTTTCTTGGAACAGTGAACATCTAGTCTATTTTCAATTCCTTTGCGGAGAATTGATACCAATTCTCCAACTTCCTTGCATTGCGGTGCTTGAGTACATTGGCACTTGCAACAATTCTGAACCATGGATTTTTCCCATGTTGTTTGGAGGCTTTTTATGTGAACATATGTAGGCACTCAGTGCAGTTATGTCTTCCACAGGCCCTCTCTATGCAGAGTCATATCGCTAGTGCAACTACGAGTTGTGTATTTTACAATATTTGTGAGGTGAATTTATACCATTTATCATGGTGCACTTGGGTATACCTGAAGTTCCAATAGTTGGGCACTGTAAATCAAAGAAAATCACCTTGGTAGTGTATTGATATTTGGTAAATATGATGGCCAAAAATCCTTTTTTACATGAGCATTTTTTCCTAGGTGTGTAGTTAGGTGTTGTGCTCCTCCACATTTCATAGAGATATGACTAGAATAGAAAACAAAATTGCATGAAATGTATGTGTTGATAGTTTTCTTTAATTTACATTTACATTTAAAGATGTAGACAATTGAATTTTCGAAATATATGACTTGATGTGAGGAATTTGATGCAATTTTTGCAAGAAATAGGATCTTGGCTCATATTGATATGATTTCAATGTATCTATATCTTTGTTGTCTAGAGAAAGAAAGAAATTATGTATTAATGCACTCTGTAATTCAATGGAAGAGTAGAGGAAATGTGAAGGTAGCTACACAATCTATAGAAACCACACAAGAAACCTAGTATGATGCCAATCAATAAACCCAAGGCTCTCCAAGCCTTATACTTTTTTGCTCCAGTGACGCCAGTACTATAGATCACCCTCTGGACTTCAACAAATACTTCTCAGGCTCGATTTGCAACAAAACCCCAACCTACAGGGGTACTCGCAGGGCGCTTGTTGGGTGTTGCATGGGTACTCATGGGATGCCCCTCATATAACCTGTGGGTATGCATCTGAAGACCCTTGTACAAATCTCTCTGCACACCAATGGAACTACTGATGATATCCTCCTCGATCTAGGTTCTAAGTGTCCTGTACTCATTGATAAAATTCAAGATCTTTTGAATATATTCCAATGCCACAATGAACTTGTTATAGCCCTAAAATTCCCTACTCATGCATACATGGCCTTGGCCCTCTTACTTGCATATTTTTCCAAAGCACTGCTGAGAAGCTCTTCTTAAAAAACCATTTTTTAGAAGATGTATGCGCCCAAAACCATTACAACCTGCGTACACACGCTTTCTTCACCACTACAACTAGCATACATATGCTTGCTGCACCATTACAACCCACGTATGCTTGTAAAAGTTGCAAAAATTAAAAAGTTGCAAGGAATTTGTTGAAATTCATGGGCTATTGGAAGTTTCCCAACTAATCCACCTGCTATAGCCTGTCACCCAACCGAATAACCATCCTTTTTTTATACAAAATGAGGTGTTGGGGTCTCATTTCACATCCAAGCATAAGAACAATGAAACTCTACCCAATTTCACTTCCCCTCCTTGCCTAAGATTTTGTTGCCTTTTGTGAGATATTGCCTCAACATTCCCTCATCATCCCCTTCTTCCTCCATTCAACCCATTCCCTTCCATTGAGGTGATCAAAAGGTTGAGAGAATAAGTCCATTCAAGGTGCACTTGGAGCATGGTAAAGAGGATCTCATACCAGGTTCTTGGAATGGTGGCCGACACAGATTCTAAGTTGTAATATTTGTATGATGAATAAAAGAATCACATTTTCCTGTCCTAAATGATGGTGTTTTGTGTACTTTCATTGATCTATACTTAACATCTAATATCTAACCCTAACTCATGAATAGAATGGCATGCTTGTAGTCCTTGTTTTCCTATCTTTGGATGCAGGTCAACCTTGGGATGAGACGTGCAGTCATTGGAACTACCAAGCTTGAGGAGATCATCACCATCCGTGGGATAAAAGGTATAGTTACCCGATCTCTTCTCTTATTTTCTTTCTTTACATTAGTTTTGGTATGTTTTGGGTAGAGTAAAATAGATTGACTTTTAGAAGGCTATTCGCTCTATCTACATCTTAAATCCCAGTGTAGTTAAAGGGGGGATTTTCCCACTAGCAGAACTGGAAATCATACTAGGGATCTCTCTAGGGTTTTTTAGGGGGTTTTGGGTTGATTGATTGGTTTTCGTTTTCTTTTCAAGTTTATTTCGAGTTTGTTGAGTTTGTTAAGGGGTTTTGGTCACCTCCAGGGTGCATACCAATTGTCTCTACCCTGTAAGACTGCCTAGTATTTTTACTTTTTAAAAGACACAGAGGTGTACGTGTCCTGTCTTGGGTCAGCCCATGTACATACACACTCTACACAGTAAAAAACCCGCATACATATGAAGGATGTTGATGCAACAACCCACCTCTCTGTTTCATGAAAGTTTTTTATAAAGAGGGAGTTTTCCTCTTTCATGATTGAAGTTCACACTTCTTAGGGATTTCTTGAATCAACTAGAGTCTCTGTCTGTGGCCATAGCTTGGGTATAGGTTCCAATTTACTTGTTTCTTTAGTCTTCTTGTGTTTCCTAGCATTTTTAGCTTTTTTTTAGCTTGAATTTGAAGAATCTTTGATTGGAAGAAAATAGTTCTGCCTTGAATGGAAGACAAAAAAAAAAAACTAGTTTGTTAAGTCTCTTTCTTTCTTTGCATTTGCTTTGCATTGTTATTTGAAAAAGAAAAAGAAATTAGCATAGTGTTGTGTTTTCTTCTCGTCTTGAAAGCATTTCAAAAGAAAAATAAGAAAGATAATCCTTCTTTGCCAGTGTTCTTATAAGTTTCATTTTTTGCAAGAGTCTTAACAACATCAGTTTCACTACCACACCCTTTGTGTAAATCAAGCCTTAAAAATAATGCCTAATCTAAAATACATTAAATTTTTCTGTTTGTAGGGTTCACAAACTAGTTTAGGGTTTTAGGAGCTTGAATTAGGTGTGAATAGGAAACTCTTCAAGGCCACTTTAAAACAAACATTGGAGTTTGAGTTAGGGAGTGATTTAAGCCCAATGTCGTAAGAGTTAGCCGAGACCCCCCTCTAATAAAGGGTATAAACAAGAGGTCACATGAGGAAAGGCAGCAGAGATAGCCCCTCCAAAGTTGGATTGAACTTAGTGGGGATTGTATATTGAGGGTCTTTCTCAGGAAAAATAATGACTGCATTTTCCTATGGAGATTCATGGACCTCAAATCCATTCAAGATCCTTTGTTGTCTTCCAGACCATTTTCTTTCGATACCCTTGAAGGGATTTAGACTTGTTATCTCGCTCATTATGATCTACTCGATTGTCGACTGTACCCGCCTAGTGACTGAATGTGAGCTGCCAACCTAATTGCCCATATTTTATGAACTTACATAGGCGACTATGGGGGTATACTGCGGTGCCTAGGGTGGGCGTCGGATCGCGCTTTGCAGAGCATACCCGGAGGGTTCTTCCATGTTGTATTTTCACTTACACCAGTTAGTTTCTCTAGTGTTGATTGGCGTAACTGTCCTTCCCACTAGTTAGTTGTCTGCTTTATTTGCCTTTAGGAAGTTTTAGTGGTGTGCTCTGTGCTCCCTAGTTTTCCATAGTGAGTTAGTCAGTCATTACTTTGGGTCTCTAGCCTAGGGTGGTAGACCTCCCACTCTGTCGGACGTGATGACTTTTCTATCTTCCGCTTAGAAACATGGAGATGCCTCTTTATAGGCGTTGTTTTTTATAACACTGGTTCATCGAAGTCAGTGTGTGAGACTTTTACGGACTTGAATGATCCTGAAAGGGGAGAACCTATGCATAAGATCTTCATGGATAAAGTTCCTGACGATACCAACCAATGAACCCCTTCAAAAGGGGATTCTTGTGCTTTTCATTTTTTCGAAAACATTGGTGTCCCTTTGATGGCCACTTTGTACATTCCTGGGTTTAATGTGGGACTACCGGTTTGGTTGGGTATCATTCTGAATGTCCTAAATTCTCTTGATGCAACTCAGTTAAGAACCTTATGTCATGGGCATCATTTTGATGTTCCTTTTTCAGAAAATTCTTCTCCTCATCCTTCTTCCTTCCCTGGTGAACGTATATCTACTAGTAATCGAAAGTCTAAACGAAATAGAAAGAGGAAGAATATGAAGAAGAAATCACCAACCTCTGCGAGTCATGTTGGAGATAGGTCGCCAACCTCTCCAAGTCATGTTGAAGATCATCACTTGACCTCTATAAGTCATGCTGGGGGTAAACAACTAACCTCTACGAGTCATGTTGGAGATAGATTGTCAACCTCTGCAATTCATGTTGAAGACCAGCACCGAGCCTCTGCAAGTCATGCTGGGGGAAAAATTCCAGTCATTATTAGTCATAATGGTAATAGGTCTGTAGCCTCTGCAAGTCATGTTATTGACCAATCACCAACCTCTGCAAGTCATGTTGAAGATGTGCAACCAACTACTGCTAGTCATGATGGGGACATTGATTCTGTTGAGAAACCTAAATGGATAGGATGTAAGACTAAGTTCCCTTGTAAGCTTTGAAAGGGAGACCAGATTACTCATTTATGCCCTGGCCTTCCAAAGGTACGAAGATTGTGGTCCATGTTTGCAAGCTCTTCTAATTCTGAGTCTTCTGAGGTTCCCTCATAGTCTATTTAGCCTCTGGTTGATGAAGTGATCATGCTGATGCAATATTCGGTTGATACCACTCCTCTTTTGGGGGGTAATGTGCCTTCAGAGCATGTTGTCTCACAACATATTCAACTAGTGGTTGAGGAAGTGGTCGCATCGATGCAATATTCGGTTGATACCACTCCTCTCTTGGAGAGTGTTGAGCCTACCAAAGTGGTCACGCCGATGAAATCTTCGGCTGATACCACTCTTCTCTTGGAGAGTGTCAAGTCTACCAAAGTGGTCATGCAGATGCAATATTCAGTTGATCCCACTCTTCTCTTGGAGAGTGATGTGTCTGTCGACTATGTTTTTAGCATTTCCAGTTCAATACTTTCAAAACAATGGGGTGTTCTACCCATTTCAAGAACACCTCCTCCAAGCCCTAGGATGGTTTCCTTTGATTGGAATGACCTTATTCAGCCTTGTCTTTTGTCTTTTTCACCCTTTCAAATAAGTGTTGAAGTTAATTCAAATAACATTTACCAATGTATTGTAGATGAAGGAGCCTCTGTAAGTATTTTATCCTCCTTGACTTGGCAAGCTTTGGGTTCTCTTGAGCTTATGTCTGCTTTGCATGAGTTGTTGGCTTTTGACAGACGTCCTAGTGAATATTTGGGGATTCTTCCTCAGTTTCCTATCTCATTAGGTGGGAAGACTATCCTTGTCGATGTTAGAGTGGTGCAAGGCCCATTAGATTTCAATATGATTCTCGGGTGTGATTATGTATATGCTATGAATGATGTGGTGTCTACACTCTTCTGGGTGATGCATATCCCTCACAATGGAAGCATTGTCAATGTCGACTAGCTGGCATCTGATAATCACCATCCTAATTTGGCATTATTTCAGGCTGCCCCTTTATATGTTCCTAGTGTTTGTGTAGAATCTACCCCGCGGGACTCCCAAATGAGCACGCTTTGTTATCTTTCAAGCTCGCTTTTAAATTCTAAAGCAACGTCCAACGAGACTATATTTATTCTTTTCGATCTTGTCTGGATTAACTGAGAAAAGTAGCCCCCTGGAGTCTTCTTTAAGCCCTTTTTAGACTCTCTAAAAATGAAAAGATTGTCGAGCGATCTTGTTGCCCTTCACACTCGCCAAACTCAAATTTGAAGGCACATCTGTCTGACAATAGTTTACCCCTTTTTCGGTCTGGATGGCTAATTTTACTAATAAAGGTATGCTATAGGAACTTTGGTTCACTAGAAGAGTATTCTTAGGCATAATTTTAACCCTTTTTTAGGCTCGAGGGAATAAATCTTTGAAAAAGGAACATTCTCCTTGGTTTTCGTTTATCACCTTTTTCGGACCTTGAAGATTACTTACGAAAAATGAACCCCCCCCGGAGTCCATAGTTAATCTCTTTTCAGACTCCCTAAAATTGAAAATATCATTGAGTGACCTTGTTCCTTCACACTCATTAAATTGGTCCAGAAGAACATCTATTGGCATGAGTTTAACCCTTTTTTCAACCTGTAGATTATAGCGGAAAAATGTACGCCTTGGGAGATTTGTCTCACCGAGAGAGTTCTTCTAAGTTACTTTTATACTTTTTCAGGTGAATGAGACTAAACTCAGAAAAAGGTTGTGAGTCCATAGTTAATCTCTTTTCAGACTCCTTAAAATTGAAAATATTGTCGAGTGATCTTGTCTTTGTCACACTCGTTAAAATGGTTTTGAATAGATGTCTTTTTGGTGCAAGTTTAACCCTTTTTCGAACCAACTAGACTATCTATGAAAAAGGAACTCCCTAGAGTCTTCTTTTACATTTTTTCAGACTCTCTAAATGTGAAAAAACTATCGAGCTTACCTTCTCTGGGCTTGTAAAAATTACATGGAAGGGGTCTCATTGTGTCTTGCTTAATCACATTTTCATCTCTGCATCTTTGGCCTAATGTCGACTCCATTTTTCTCTCAACTAAACCTTTGAAGTATGCCTTGTATGCAAGCCTTGTAGCACTTCTTGCCTCTACGACCTAACACCTTGACCCATGGAGGAATTTTCCCTAAGTGTCCTTTTCCTGCACATGTCTCCTTGCTCTGAGCATTAGTATGTTCCTTGCGATTGGAACTAGTATGCTTGCTTGTGACACTCGTTCCTCCTTTGTAACGTAGTATTATTTTATTCTTTTTCAAGCTCTTAAAAAATTGAAAAAAACAAAAAAATCAAATATTACAAAAAGAGGGGACGAGAAATATGTATTATCTTTTCAGTAGCATAGAGAGTCACCCTTGGACAAAGCACATCCTTCTATTTGTTCTTTAAGAATTGGGATCTAGTATGACCTTAGGAATTTGTCCTCGCTACATAGAGTTGTGTCCTCCTCCATCTGGTTACTCTTCCAAACACATGGAGAGTTTGTGTTGCCTCCTACATCGTGAACTTATGTCAATGTCATGTTGCCTGAGTTTGATCAGCTTTCATGGTTTTGTCCAAGGGAAGTTTCACTCAACGTTAGTCGGCCTTTCTGCAGTTTGTCTCCTAACCTTCATGAGTCGGCCATCCCGAGAGTCCAGTCAAGTCCAGATTCAAAATCGATGAAGTTATCTGCTTGACCATCGAGATCCTCATGTCTTTTCCCGATGAGTTGTCGAAGGCCTCAGAGTAGTAATTTATACACTCACATTGTACTCCTACTTGATTTTTGAAGATCTTGAAGTTGTTTCTCGAGCTATGAAGTCCTCATCTCCAACCATCAGGCGTCACTAGCTTCTTGAAGATGGATACTGTTAACACATAAGATTGTATGGGTCAAACAAATTCACTTTAGTGTTGTTCTTTGAGTGATAAGGTTTATAGGACATAGGTGTTGTTCAATTGATGTTGCTAATACTAATCTGGAACATAGTTATTTCCTTTTTCTTCTAGTTTTTGGTTATGTGTGAAGGATTCATGCTATTGTTTTTATGCAGCAAAGGATTTGACTGTGTGAAAGCATCATCATAAAATTATTTTAATTCCTGAAGTAGGAGGATCTTTATTTCTGGAATTTTCTTCAGGGATTAGTCAGTTGGACCAGATGTACACCTTCACTATTCTCTTTATGTTTCTTCCTCATTCTTCTTTGAAAATTTTATCTTGTTGTTGTTCATATTTGGATTTGATTTTCTCCATGGGAACATGGCCCAATGTAGGCATCATTGTTCATTGATGAACAATTGTTATTAGCTCCTCGTCACCTTTCAAAAACACACTGGTTGCTACATTTACCATTACAAATCTATTTGATGGGTACTAGGCTTATCCTCTAGCAGTCTGAGGGTGACTCTTATTGCTAACATCTTTGGCGTTGTTTCCAGGGACGAACTTGAAGATCTTCCCCGGGTTATATGACATAGATTACCATCGATTCTTGATTGCAAGAAATGATTGGTGACAGAAAAGACTGCATTTTTTCACCATGGAAGCTCCACACATTTGAAGAACTTGTTGGTGATTCAAATTGGTTACAGAAATCCATTGAGGAACGAGCTCAAACATAAAATGAAAGGAATACATAGGAAGTCTAGGTATCAATATGTTAGTTTCCTTTAAGAGCTCATATTATTTTTTATCAGTTCCTTCTTGTCCTTTCCTTCATATGTCAGGAGAATCATCCTTTGCTTCGTTTACTTTGATGACCATAAACCCACTACTGTATATCCCTGTTTGAAAGAAGCAGATCAACATTCATCTTACATAGTTGATGTTAACCCTAGTCCTTCATCTGAAACATATGAGAACAATTTTTATATTCAAATCCTTCCTGAACATGATCAGCCTTGTAACCATGTGAATGATACAACCAATTCACCACCTCCTATGATCATAGTACCATATTCTACCACAACTATTGGAATTTGTAATCAATCCACTGAACCTCACTTTCAACCCATTGCTATCCAAACTAGAATCAGAGATAAGATGTTTAAACCCTAAAGGTTGCCATCTCATCTTCATCCTTATCCTCTTGAATTCTTCAAGTATCTTCCCCAGTTTTCTAGAGAGGATCATGTTACAACTTGGAGGCATTTGGGAGCCTTTGAGAACTTTGTTGATTAGTTTGAGATAGTACATGAAGATGTTACCATGATATTGTTCTCCAAATCCTTGTTTGGAGACGTTGTTGTGTTGTTTAAAGGTTTGGTAGCTGATTCTATTGGTTCTTGGATTGAGCTATGCAACATCTTTTTAAAGTATTGGGGTGAGAACAAGTATTTGGATCAATACCTCGCTGATTTTAATGATTTGAGGAGAGGGGAAGAAGAAGATATGATTGTCTTCAACAAAAGGTTTTACAGAGTTTATCATAGCATGCCATTGGAGATCTAGCCTTCCGAGGTTGCTGCCATAGTGTACTATTTAATGGCTCAACATTCAGATCTTGTCCTTCTCCTAGGAGAAAGAAAATCTTCATCTTTAAGAAAGTTGTTTGAATATGTAGAGGAAGTCAAGGAGAATATTTGGGCTTGCAAGAAAATTAAAGATCAAACATACTTTGAAAATCTGCATGCACATGAACAACAAGACTGAGTATATTTCATATTTGGAGCAACAAGAATGTAAGTATGAATCAAATTTGGGATAACACTTGACAATTTCTTCAAAGTTTTCATATTTTTCTATGGATTGGGATGTACATCATGCTTATTTCGTTTTCAAAATCAGTTTGATCATGCAGTGGTGGATGATTTCATAGAGAACTATATGTTTTTAGCTAATCATAGTTAGAATGCTTTAATTCCTACTATGCAATTATCATATGATCATGTTTATGAAGAGGAAAATACGATTCTTGATGATCAAGAGTTGCTCGTGAAAGCACATGGAGGTCATATCTTTCTTAGTAAAGAGGAATTTATGCAATGGAAATCATCTTTTCTCAATCAATAGTTTTGTGACTATGGTTTTGAGGATCCAATAAAATCCTTGTTGGAGTCATACTTTTCAGATTCTCTGAAAATTTCAGATTTTATCATTTTACCAACATTCATGGGTGAGTATGGATTTCTGAAGGAGTCTATTGTTGATATTATGGTAGATGTGGGAGGTATTTACCTCCACGTGTAAACCTGACAAGAATAGAAGACTTCGGGAAGCAAGAGAAACCCTAATGAGTTGGCTAATAACCCTAGAAGACTTGTCGGCACAAGAAGATAATATGTATTAGGTTATTAGCCTCCAAGAGAAGAAGTCAGCCAGAAAGAATTAATATATACTGAACAGACAGGTACCCAAAAGGAGAAGTCGACCCCAGTAAGTCTGCCAGAACCACTATAAATACTGGGCGCTAGTCTCTCATTTGACACATCTCAGTAGTTGCAAAGAACCAGTTATGCGCAGTGCAGTTGCAGTCTTGTGCACATGTTTCGAGGAGAGGTATTGGTGCAGCTGCTGCAGCTAGTAGTTACGTTTTGGCTTGGACTATCTCTTAGCTAGGGTTTGGACTATATGATCAGCTATTGTTGGTTAGCTATCCTTGGAGGAAGATGCGCTACACCTAGTTTGGCTATCTAGCCTAGGGTTTTCTTCCGGAGTAATTCTCAGTCAAGGTTAAGGTGCTCGGAGGGTGGCTTCGACCTATGGTTGGGTGACAATAGTGATATTGTCAATGGTAAAATGAGCACAATCTTAATTATTCTAACAGGTTATGGGCCCACACTTCCTTCATTCAATCTAAACACTGGAAGGAAGCATAGCCGCTAGGATATTGAGCTCATTGAGGAACTGCCGCTAGGGTTACTAGCAGGAGTAGCTTCCAAGACACTGCAGCTAGGGTTACTAGCAAGTGCAGTTGTAGAAACCCTAATACTCTTGTTGAGGAACCTTAAATGAAGGGATTGACCTAATCTATGGATATATCAGAGCACCCTAGCCCAATGCATCTCATGGTACTCTCAGAAAGCCAAGGCATGAAGTTTGAGTTTCTGGTCAAATCTAGGGTTTGACCAAGTCAAAGTAGCCATGACTTATTCTATGAAGTCAGAGAACAAGTTAGATGGAGCCTCTAACTTTAGAGTGTGGAAGACAAGGATTGACCTCATCCTTGCCAAGAATAAAGTGTTGGATATCTTGAAAGAAAAGATCGTGAAACCAGAGTTTGAAGAAGGAAAAGAGAAGGAACCGTAAAACGTTGCAACTATGGGGAAGTTCAAAGACGTTGGCATCAATGCCATGAGTATCATAGTGGATTCTATAAAATACCACTTGATACCCTACATCTCCCATCTTGACTCATTGAAGAAGATCTATGATGCCCTAACAAACCTCTTCTCAGTTAAAAACATTAGACAAGTAATGAGTTTGAAGAATGAGCTTCGCGACATGAAGATGAAGGATGAAAAATACATAACATCATACTTTGTGAAGATCTCCCAGTTAAGATATCAACTACAAGCTATTGAAGAGATCATCTCATAAAAGGAATTGGTAAACATAGTACTCAATGGTCCTCCAAAGACGTGGGATGCATTTGCCGCAAGCATGAACACAAGAAAGGAGTATCCAACATTTGAAGAACTTTGGACTTGATGTGCTCAAGAAGAATCAAGGATCAGTGAAAAAGAGAAACCCCAAAAGAAGTACGATGATCA
>JZKD02S1251314.1:0-12267 GCA_000966675.3 Picea glauca
TGCACCTGCAACTCTCCTCCACACGTGCCCACCAAAATGGGAACTGTAGTGCACACCAATTTCTCTCTGCAATTGTGAGATGTGTCAAATGTGAACTGGCGCCCTGTATTTATAGTGGTTCTGCCAGATTTGTTGGGGCTGACTTCTCCTTCTGGTTATGTGTCTGTTTAGTATATTATTATTATTTTTTGTCGACTTCTTCTCTTGGAGGATAATAACCTAATATATATTATCTTCTTGAGCCGACAATACTTCTATGGTTATTATCCAACTCATTAAGGTTTTCTCTTTCTTTCTGGAGTCTTCTATTCTCAGCAGGTTCACACGTGGAGGTAAATACCTCCCGCAACTACCATAATATTAACAATTATTAATTACTTCCAACATCTCTTCAAAATTGGATAGCCTTCCTTAAAAACTCGAGGTAAACGAGGTACAATTTTACCTCCTTATTCTTAACACATACAATAAAAATCAAGTTTTGTACCCCTCTAAAATGGGTGAGGTCAAATAAAACAAGTGTTGCATGGCAGCGTAGTCCCTGCCAAATAATAAACTAAGTTGTCATGTTGTATATGTCCATTGATTTTTTGTCTTTGTTAGAGGGCTAGTGGCCACAAAAGTATGTGATTTATAAAGTCACACATGTGTTGGCACAAATTATTCTTGCATGTAAAATGTAAGGAGTGAAAGTTGCAAATGTCGCAATAGAGTAGCTTTTATTTAAATGGAAGTACTGGGCAGGGAAAAAAAAACTTAATCATGCATTTTTAATCATGGATCAAGAAGCCTCTTAAATTGTTGTAGAAAGAGGTTCAATTCATCTATCAATAGTTGTACAGGAANTTTATAAAGTCACACATGTGTTGGCACAAATTATTCTTGCATGTAAAATGTAAGGAGTGAAAGTTGCAAATGTTGCAATAGAGTAGCTTTTATTTAAATGGAAGTACTGGGCAGGGAAAAAAAAACTTAATCATGCATTTTTAATCATGGATCAAGGAGCCTCTTAAATTGTTGTAGAAAGAGGTTCAATTCATCTATCAATAGTTGTACAGGAAAATGATTTAATTAAAAAAAAAATACAAAATTCAATAAAACAATATTAAAAAAAAATTATATATATATATATATATATATATATTAAGACCACTAAGGTTGTTCAATCGTATGTTACGGTTTTTCTTTATTAAAATGGAGTATGCAAGGACTCAACATGTTAACTAATATGTAGTCATGAAAATGATTTAAACTTTTTTTAAGATTACAAAAATTCAATTAAACAATGTTAAACATTGTAAAACACCATAAATTTTTAAAATGTGGGGCTTTTAAAGAAGTCCCTCAAATGAAATAAATAAGTCCCTTTAATGAATTCCAGGAGATGCACACATTCATATATGTAAAGTCCCTTTAATGAAATCCCTTTAAATATAACTTGCTCACATCCATCATAGCAGGGATAATGATACCTGATCACATAAAAATTAAAAGGAAATGATCCGCATGCACAAGACAATGATACAACAACCTCAAATATTTTATATTCAGATAAACTGGGTTACAAAATACAGTCGAGATTATTCTGAAAATAACTCTCTTGGAATTTCTAAAAATATATATAGTTCAGTACATATTCTCTTAAATTTAAATGTGTTTGTCATAATGACTGGGATTGGGGCTCCCGCGGACCATAAAGAAAATATGTATAAGAATGAATCTTATAAAAAGAAGAAAGTGGACAGTGGAAGACAATAAAACCTGGCAAGAAGAAAGAGAAAATTGTTAGTCATCGGTTAAACCTTTTTATTTAAAGAGGTAGAATAACTGGATGAAGAGATTAAAAAAGACAGAAGAATGTGATCAGTATGAATTTACTATGATTGTATCTCATGCCTTGTCATTTGTTTGTTGATATCCTTTTATGGCTTTCCTCGACGGTTATAGGAATCATCTCAATCATCCTTTGCCCTTCATTTCTAAGCTTTTCGACATCCTTTTTGAACCACTCCTCGATGTAGCTCCTCATGGGCGCTACGTTGATTTCATGCCGGATTTTTATATTGAAGAGTTCACTTTCCAAGTCCCTTAGATCAATAGAGATTTTGCGCAATTTTTTTTCAATATCTTGGTTTTTAATTGAATAATCAACTAGCCATTTTTTCACATCATCTTCACCATATTCAAGAATGCCATAGAAATTTTCAAATGACAGCCCTTTAAAGATCTCAACGTGTTCATCAAATGTTTTCTTGGTTAAAAACAACGAGTTGAATATCAATTTCGGGTCTTGGACTTCATTGGTGTTGCCAAGTAGATCTATCTCATTTAGCTTCTTGAATAATTTGTCTCTTCTAGATATGGCATGGCTACATGCTTGAATGATACCATTCAGGTTTTTTACATTTTCTTTCCAGCATGTGTTTAGTTGGCTTGTTCGATCCGGGGAAGGGAGATCCTCCTCTCTTCTTATCAATTATGTCATACTAGTAAATTTAACACCAAATGTTACAACTGCATCGAGGTAGAAACCTTGCTCGTTCTTCAAATCTGCTTGCAGATATTCATGAAAAGCATGCACTCTTGTTCCAAAAGAGACCATACTCTTTGACATCTACCAAGCTTATGTTATTAATTCCATTCTTCTCTTTATATTCTTTTCCACGTAGCCTCGAGTTGATGTGAGAAGGCTTGTTGATCCTTTTAACTTTGTCGCAGGTGTGGTAGGCTCGATCATTGCTAAAGGACTAGCCAACATTGGAAGGGGCATTAGAGCTCCCTCCAATTCTTCGACTCTCTCATTTAACCTGACATTCTTCACTTCAAGGTCAACAATAGAGTTGTCTAGAGCATCTCCAGTTGCTCGGTGTATCTAGGATATCTCAGAAGGTTTCATGTTTCGTAGGTTAATCTCTGAACGAGATTTCCCCTTCTCATTCTTTGCATCTCTTTTTTCAATAATCAATTTTTTGGATTCGCTGTCAAAAACAACGCTCTGAAATGCAAAAGACTCTTCTCCGTCAAAGGTCTTGGTCCCAATTATTTCCATCTGAGTGTTCTGGGGAGCAATTCTCTCTAGTTGGTCGTCAGTGGGGAACACTTTCTCAATGTTAATTTCTAGTTCCATATCTTCGAGGGAGAGATCATGGATATCACATTTTTCCCCTCGATCCTTCTTGTTCTTTCACAATGTTTTTGCGTTTCTTGCTCACGAGAAGTTTATGAGAACTTTCAATTTGTTTAGAGGGAGGGTTCTTATCTCCTCCTCCGCCTGAAGAACTGTGTGTGTCTTTCTTACTTGGGTAGGTCGTTGGAGCGTTTCTTCGAGATGTTGTAGTCTTGGGTGTGGTAGTCGGGGATTTGACACTTTTCTCACCCGAACCTTTTCTCCTCTGCTTGTACGATTCATTGGTGTTGAGTATTGTCTCCAAGTTGTCAGTGTCACGAGCAGGACTGCATGAGGTGTTATCTTCATCTTCGTTCAGGATAGCGTTAATGAAATAATTGTTAGGATATTTAGACACTTGGGAGTTAGTTAAGATCTACCTGGTCTAATGTGTCGTTAGGTAAAAGTGTGTTTCCTAGTGTGTTTCTTTAGTATGCATTAGTTTTCATTTATAGTTAGGAAATCTGGCGGTCACGATATGTTCCCGACATAGAGTGATCCGACGGTTCATACTCTCCTCGATCTTAATGGCCATTGATCTGTGGCTTAACAACCGATTGGTCCATGATCTCTATTTAAAGAGCATGGAGGGTCATTTGNTGGTTCTGTGAGTGGTTACTAAAGGTGTTTGTCCTATGTTGGAATACCTGTGTTGTCGAACATGGTATCAGAGCCTGTTTGAAGACTCACTCCTATTGTAGATCGAGATCATGAAGCCGAGTTGCTTCATATCCATTTTCTGTCATTTCCGTACATTTTTGGGCTTATAGGACTGTTACATTGCGTTTGGAGCACTCGTTGCATTCAGTAACACTTTTTGTTTCACTCGAAAAGGTTTTTGTTTTCCCAAGATACAACCATTACAGTTAGATCCAGAGGTATAAAGTTTGAATATGCATTTTTTAAATTTTTTGCAGAGTATTTTGGTTTTATTTCGGTTTTGTATTTTTTTATTTCCGGGTTGCCACTCTTTTAGATATGCATGTGCTCTTTTCCTTGTGCTCTGTGCGATCTCAGAAAATCTGAAACAGATAGAAAAAGGTGCATCTTTCGGGTAAGCTAACTGAGATCTAACCCTTGTTGTCATCAAGAAGCGAAAATTTTTTCTTGTGTGAAAAGAGTTTTTTTTTAGCACGCTCTCTAAAGCTGTCTTCCACAACAACAACACCCCCAATCCTCCTTCTAAACATTACAATATGTTTTTCTATATCATTTGGTTAAAATTTGTCTTATTAAGTAAGAGGTATTGAGTTCAAGTCTCTCTTTTGTTACTTTTTTTGAAAAAATTCATGCTAAAATTGTAAAGTGTATTTCACTTCAAGTATATTATAAGTAGCTTTAATATTTTTTAGAGTTATTTATTTTACATGCATCTTTTCTGTTATAAAGTAACTTCGTTGTAAATGTGATCCCCACTTCTCTTTATAAAAGTGGGTCACTTCATAAAGCAGCTTACACTATCACGTGGTCATTTGGTTACCGTTTATGCCTTTTTTTAAAAGGGCATAACTATCACATCTGAAGTTCGTTTTCAGTGCCATTTTTTTAAAAAAACGCATAACTTTTCGAGCTCTTTCCATCTAGATCATCAGTTTCAGTTTTTAAATCCATATTATCTACATCTTTAATATGGCTTCTACAAGTAATGTTTTGCTTACCAGCAACAACTACTTCCAATGCAAATCTCATATGGAAGATTTATTAAGAAGTGAAAGTTTGTACCGGATTACCTTGGGAAGGGAAAAAGAACCCACTGATGATGATAAGAAAGCCAAATGGGCTTATAGGAGTAAAAAAGAACGTGGACTGATCGGAATGTCCATCTCTCCTGATTTAAGGTACCACCTTCAAGAAATTGATGACCCTGAAGAAGCTTGGATAAAGATTGAATCTGTGTTTGGTAAACTCAATATTATCCGAGCACAACAGTTAGAAAATCAAATACTGACCTTGAGTCCAAGTAATTTTTCTTGCCTTGGAGACTATCTATTTAGGTTTAAAACACTAAGAATTTTATGTGAAGAATGTAAGATAAAAATGGAGGAAGAGGATTGCATCTATCTTATTCTTTCTAAGCTAGGTAATGCATATTTTGTGTTTGTATCTACCTTTTATGCCATGAGAGAGGGTCTAGGGAAAGCTTATGAAAAACTCACTCTTGAGTGTTTTTGTGTTGCTTTGATTAGAGAGGAAGATAAGCTTGTACAACTTGGAGTGATCAACACTGCAGGTACCTCCAACAAAGCCTTAGTTGTCCATCAAAAAGATAAACCCAAGAATACCAAAAAGCAACATCCTCGCCACAACAACAAGCAATATAGGGGTCCCAAACCCACTTAGACAACTTCTGCTCCTAATGGTGACAAAGGAGCAAAATATAAAAGTAAGAATACTAACAGACATTGCAACTTTTTTTATAAAGATGGTCATGATGAGTCCAAATGTTTCAAGAAGATGGCAGCTTTAGAAGCAGTGATGAAGAAGCACAACATTAGTATTGATTCTACTTCTTCTTCTTCTTCTCATGGACATGCACTTTCTGCTTCTGGTTTCTCCTTCAATACAAATTCTACTTCTACTTCTACTTCTGATGAGTGGCTTATTGATTATGGAGAATCTTATCATATGGCTAAGGATAGAACCATATTTTCCACTCTAAATGAGTGTAACACCAAGAAAATATTTGTTGGTGATGATAGATCTCTTAGTATTGAAGGATCTGGAACAGTTCAAGTAGAAAATGGTCATGTCAATGATGTATTATGTGTTCCAAGTCTTTCTTGTAACTCAGTATATCAAATCACTCATTCAAGTGAAGGTAAAACCGTAGAGTTTTCACCTCACCAAGTTGTAATCAAGGATTTAAAATATCCTAAGCATGTTCTTGCAACTAGAATTGCTGATGATATTACCAGGTTGTACAAATTTGACAACTTTGGGTCATCATCTTTTTCATCAGTTTTTGTTGCTCATAGTGATGACTTGAGAAAACTATGGCATGAGCAGTTNGTTCATAGTTCCAACGAGACTCTTCTCTTTTGGCTCAAGTTTCAAAAACTCATGATCCAAAGACATTTGCAGAAGCTTCAGCTCATCCAGATTGGGATACAACAATGAATGAAGAGTATCATTCTTTAATGGAAAAGGATACTTGGGATTTTGTACCTCTTCCAAAAGGAAGAAAACTTGTTAGATGAAAATGGGTCTACAGAACTAAGTATGCATCAGATGGAAGTGTTGGAAGACACAAGGCTTGGTTAGTTTCCAAAGGATTTTCCCAAGTTGAAGGAATTGACTATAATGAAACCTTTTCCCCTGTAGCCAAAATGAATTCCATTCGCTTTGTTCTTGCCCTTGCTGCCTCACATAAATGGGAGGTCCATCAAATGGATGTTAAATCTACCTTCTTGCACAGAGATTTGCAAGAAGAAATCTACATGGAACAACTTCATGACTATGTCCAGAATGACTCTATCCTTGTTTGTCGCCTCAAGAAATCTCTTTATGGTCTCAAGCAAGCTCCCCGAGCTTGGTATACCAAAATGGACAGCTTTTTTATTACCATTGGATTCTCTAGATTCCATTCTGATCCCAATTTCTATACCAAGAAAGTAGGAAGCCATCTCATAATCCTTGTCCTTTATGTTGATGACCTTATCCTTACTGGTAGTGACTCAAAACTTTTAAGCCATGTGAAAACCATCCTTAAGAAAAAATTTGACATGAAAGACTTAAGGTATATGAAAACACCCCATGAAAGTCATTTGAAATCAGCTAAAAGGATACTTTGCTATGTCCATGGTACAGTTCAGTTCAGGATACATTACAGTTTAGGGGGGACTCCTTTATTGGTTGGTGTTTCACTGATTTAGATTGGGCCAGCAACCCTGATGATAAAAAGTCTACTGCAGGTTATGTTTTCAGCCTTGGTTCAGGACCTGTCACTTGGGCCTGTAAGAAACAACGGGTTATTGCACTTTCTTCAGTAGAAGCATAGTACCGAGTAGGGGTAAATGCAAGTTAGGAAGCCTTGTGGCTTCGATAGATCCTTTTAGAGTTTGGATTCGAGCAGCAGCATCCAACCAACCTTTGGTGCGACAATCAGAGTGCCATCAAGCTCGCCAAAGACCCAGTTCAACATCAGTGCAGCAAGCACATCGAGATACATGTGCACTTCATCAGAAAGATCAATCATGATCAAGTTATTGAAGTGCTCTTTTTCCCTATAGAAGATCAAGTTGCAGACATTTTCACAAAGTCTCTTACAGAAGCGAAGTTTTCCAAACTTCAATCTATGTTAGAAATTCAGGAAGTTGTCATTAAGGGGGGATAGGCTCTAATTCCTCCTTCCCTCTCCTATTGTGTCACTATTGTAAATCCTTCAATCCTATCCTAAGTTGTTCTTAAGGGGGGATGTTAGAATATTTAGACACTTAGGAGTTAGTTAAGATCTACTTGGTATAATGTGCCGTTAGGTAAAAGTGTGTTTCCTAGTGTGTTTCTTTAATATGCACTAGTTTGCATTTGTAGTTAGGAAATCTGACGTTCACGATATGTTCCTGACATAGAGTGATCTAACAGTTCATACTCTCCTTGATCTTAACGTCCATTGACCTGTGGCTTAACACCCGATTGGTCCATGATCTCTATTTAAAGAGCATGGAGGGTCATTTGTCGTTGATCGATTGTGAGAAACTCTATTGTAAAATCTCTCTGTAATCTTTTTATTTTCCATTAATAAACTGCTCCAAGTGGTCGCATTGGTTGTGGTCGTGGATGTTTCCTTATAGGGGTTTTACCACGTGAAAACATCGGCGTGTTGATATTTGATCTGGTTCTGTGAGTGGTTACTGAAGGTGTTCGTCCTCTATTGGAATACCTGTGTTGTCGAACAATAATTTTTGAAACCGACAACCAATAAGTGTTCTACAAAATTACCATTAGGGTCGAACCCTTTTACTTTTTCAACATATTTGAAATTGAGGTTGTGGAAGTGACCCATGAATTTGTCAAACTTGTTCATATTCATGAATATGAAATCCTCGAATTTCCAAGACAGAGGCATGAATTGTTTTTTTCTCTTTTCATGGAAAAAATGCAATCAGTAGGTGTACTACCTTGCTATCTCAACAACAAACATTGTATTAGATATGTGACATGGATGGAAGGAAGGAAGGATTTTCTTTGGATCCAAAAATCCTTATAACATTATAGTTCTCCATTTTTTCCAGTGTCCCTTTCCTATCAAGGAACTTGCTCGCCTGGTCAGACATTCGGGGAAAATCCTTTCCAAATATCAACCTTTTAAAAACTGAGACAAAATCATTAAAGACATCATAAAAATGTTGGGAGGCCTTGTGTATCCATAATGTCTAATGCCAGAAGGTTACTGGGTCAAATTCATAGTTTACCTTCTTACACTGAGACAATTTGGGGAATGAACAACAATGCGCTATCGCAAAAATTAAATAAGATGACATAAATAATTTCTTTTGCCTTTTGTATTGCAATAATTGGGAAGAGATTTCAATGGAAATCAACTTGCCCCAATCAAATATGGCTTGTTCCTTCACCGTAAAATATAAAATATGCAGAATCATCTGAGAGATGTTGGGTGTACTTTATTGTCCTATTATCCTCGTGAAAAGCCATGAAATTTCTCAGAAATGGTTTTTGAATGCACTAACCTGTAATCTAGTGATGTCCTCGGGGATGGTCGCTGGGTCCTCTAAGAATTCTGATAAGAGGTCCAATCCATTATCGTGCTTCTTTAAGAACTCCCTGCAATCCTCTCCCTTGAAAGTAAGAGTTGGCTCGGGAAGTCTTAACATCTTTCGAAATACTTGAGGCGACAGGGAGACTTGGGAATGGTTCTGCAACTGGATAATTCATTGGTTCATAATATGATTATTGTCTCACTAGGTGACCAACTCCTTACAGTCAAAAATTTCGGTAACACAACCTGCTCGTGAAATTCCAGACGTTCAGATAACTTCCTTCTGGGCAGAAGGGGATGAATAGTAGTAATAAGCTCTGGACCACTTAAAACTTTGGTCCTCGTGCCCGAAAATATTCAACGTATCTCCACAGAAATGTTGTTGAGTTGCAGCCATAAGGTGATGAGAACGTTCATTTGCTCCTGATAGTATTTAAAATGAACGTTGGAAGATGATAATATAATCTCCCATAAATCTTGGTTTAATGCATTCTAATGGGAGATGTCCTTGACCTTTTCGCTTATTAATGTCAATATTTTCAAACCTGTGTGGTGAGTTGTCACTAATAAAAGCATGGTTAATGTGCATTGGGAATGGCGCGAAGGTGGTGAGGATGGACAGGAGCGAAAAATGCTTTGAAACTTTTGTGAACCTCAGAACCCGCGAATCTGTGACAACAAGAGGTCAATAGTCGACTAAGTATGGAAAAGCGAGGCATAATGCCTTGAAAAACTAAAATAACCAACAATTTTTCCCAATTCAAGATCCACACAAAAAACAATTCAGATCCCATAATATTCACCTTTGCCAATTCGATAATAGGGAGGTTGATTTGGTAGATCGAACTATCGTTCATTTTAGGTGATTGGGGTGCATCTGGGGTGCCTGTGAGAAAAGCTAATGCCTTGATGAAGATTTGTTTATATTGCAACCTGTGACAGTAATTTTGTCCTGATAGTATTTAAAATGAACGTTGGAGGATGATAGTATAATCTCTCATAAATCTTGGTTTAATGTGTTTTAATGGGAGATGTCCTCGAGCTTTACGCTTATTAATTCCAATCTTTTCGAACCTGTGTGGTGAGGTGTCACTAATAAAAGCATAACTAATGTGCATTGGGAAGGGTGTGAAGGTGGCGGGGATGGATGGGAGCGATAAATTCTTTGAAACTTTTGTGAACACGGGAGTCTATGAACCTGTGAATCTGTGACAACGGGAGGTGAAGAATCGACTAAGTATGGAAAGGCGGGGCAATCATACAAATTCATCATAGGTAGAGTGAATCTTGGGAGTTCGAGGAGTCTGGGGTCGAATTGTAGATCATGAAATTTTTGGGTGCAAGATGTATATCACGGAACACGGGGTATGAGAGTTTGATAGCACCAATCCGGGAACCCATGCTCATAAAATTGGCTAAGTATGGAAAGGAATGGCGGTCGAACGGACTTGTGATGTGAGAATATAGATGGAGATGAGGATATATCAATCCGCCAACCCAAGAACCCGCAATCATAGAAATGTGACTAGGAATAGAACCAGAAACGGATAATAGAGGGGAAGAAGAAAAGGGAAAAACACTTAAGTATAGAAAAGGGAAAAGAAACAGAGAAAATAATTTTATCCCTCACACAACAACACTCAATCTGATAATTATCAAGCGATAGTAACACATTAACTATGGGAAAAACATTCTCAGCTATGGAATATACTTGGAGCTCAACAAACTCAGTTCCAAGTTTAAAGAGAATTTGTTTATATTTATTTCAATACTATTCATATTATTTTATTTTAATAGTATTTTTTTCGCCCAAATGTAAACCATGTTCCAATTTGATGGGTGTTTTCGGCTCGCAAATTTTTCTCAAACCCATAAGCAATAGACAAAATATATGACTTGACATTTTTATATGCAAGCATATTCTCAAATATGACAAGTTGTAATATATGCACAATATTAAATAAGAACATGATGCCAACACCTTTGTAGATAATAGTGGGCTAGCACAATGTTGCATTCTTACTATGATAATGCCTTAAAAAAACTAAAATAACCAACAATTTTTTCCAATTCAAGATCCGCACAAAAAAAATTTCAAATCCCATAATATTCACCTCTGCCAATTCGATAATAGGGAGGTTGATTTGGTAAATCAAACTATCGATCAGTTCATGCGAGTGGGGTGCACCTGGGGTGGCTGTGAGAAAATCTAATGCTTTGATGAAGATTTGTTTGTATTGCAACCTGTGACAGTAATTGTGTCCCATAAATCTTGGTTTAATACGTTTTAATGGGAGATGTCCTCGAGCTTTTCACTTATTAATGCCAATATTTTCGAACCTTTGTGGTGAGTTGTCACTAATAAAATCATAATTAATGTGCATTGGGAAGGGTGCGAAGGTGGCGGGGGATGGACGAGAGCGATAAATTCTTTGAAACTTTTGCAAACCCAGGAGTCTGTGAACCCGTGAATCTGTGACAAAGGAGGTGAATAATCGACTAAGTATGGAAAGGCGGGGAAGTCAGAGGGACTCATCGTAGGTAGAGTGAATTTTGCGAGTTCGAGGACTCTGGGGTCGAATTGTAGATCACGGAATTTTTGGGTGAAAGATGTATATAACGGAATACAGGGCATGAGAGTTCGATAGCGACAACCCGGGAACCTGCGCTCATAAAATTGGATAGTATCGAAAGGAACAGTGATCGGTTGGACTCGTGATGTGAGGATATAGATGGATATGAATATTCGTCAGTCTGCCAACCCAGGAACCCACGATCATAGAAATGAAACTAATTATAGAACCAAAAAGGGATAATAGAGAGGAAGAAGAAAAGAAAAAAATAGGTAAGTATAGAAGAGGGGAAATAAAGGGAGAAAAGAACTTTATCCCTCACACAACAACACTTTGTCTGATAATTATCAAGTGATAGAAACACATTAACTATGGGAAAAACATTCTCAACTATGGAATATACTTGGATCTTGACAAACTCAGGTTCAACTTTAAAGAGAATTTGTTTATATTTATTTCAATATTTTTCATATTATTTTATTTTAATAGTGTTTTTGTGGCCCAAAGGTAAACCATGTTCCAATTTGAAGGGTGTTTTCGTCTCACAAATTTTTCTCAAACCCATACGCAATAGACAAAATATATGACTTAACATTTTTATATGCAAACATATTCTTTTTTATATACAAGCATATTCTCAAATATGACAAGCTGCAATACATGCACAATATTAAATAGGTACATGACGTCAACACCTTTGTAGATAACAGTGGGCTAGCACAATGTTGCGTTTTTACAGTGACAAGGCCTTAAAAAAACTAAAATAACCAACATTTTTTGCCAATTCAAGATCCACAAAAAAAAAAAAAAAA
>JZKD02S1251336.1:0-12267 GCA_000966675.3 Picea glauca
CCCCCCCCCTCATTCCAGTGCAACGAACAATGTGTGTACATCATTTCCATAGCCTTGTGACACATACCTACTACTCAAAACCACCTAGTGGAACTTGCATCCCCAACCATATGCCAAGGCCAAGAACAACACCTTGAAATCATGCATTCAAGGCCATAAATAACACCTTGAACTTACACATCCAAGGCCACAAACAACACCTTGAACTCATCCATTCAGTGCTATTAAAAACACCTTGAACTCATACATCCAAGGCCACAAAAAACACCTTGAACCCACATGAATTATTAAACACCTTGAACCCACACACATAACCGCCCAAGTGTATTATTTACCTCTTAATGGGAATATTATAACTAGTAGGGTTTTCTAAGAAGTAGGTATCAGTCTTAAGACATTGACCAAGGTCAAGTGATGAAAAATTCTCATTGGGGATGAAAAGTAGAGGGATCAAAAGCCATCAATGATTCTTCAAACCACCACAAATGATATCTTTGTGGTATATGTGTCCTTTGAGTTGCAATATAGACACCATTCGAAGGTTTCAAGCACCAAGTATGAATTGTGAGGTGTTAAACATGGTCAGGGGAGGAAATTGAGCATTAGAACCTAAATTAAGCTTACAATCATCCAAATCCAAGAACAATGTGTGTAACCACCACACATAATGTCTTGAGAGTATCACCTCCCTCCTAGTTGGGATATGGGCACCATTAGAATATTTTAAGCTATAGGTATGAGTCTCATTGCTTGGACCATGGTTGGGGAGGAAACTTAGGCCTCAAGTCATAACAAAAGATTCTAAGGTTGAAGGGACATGAACAAGGACTTGAACCACCACATAGGACATTTCTATAGGATCGTTGGCCTTTAACAATGAATATGGGCTCTATTAGAAGGTTTTTGACAAGTTAGATTTGGGTCACAGTGCCTTAAATATGGTCAATAGAGGAAACCCTAGCCTTAGGCCCTAAAAAAATCTTTTAGGCATATGGGGCCAATAATGTCACCTAAAACATGGGTCTTGGGCCCTTAGACATGGTCAAGGGAGGAAACATGAACCTTAGGCCCTAAAGGAAGCCTCTATCCATCTAGGGCCAAGAAGGATACTTTGAACAACCACACATGGCCTCCTAATGGTATCCTTGGCCTATGATTGGGATGTTGGTGCCACTAGGTGGTTTTGAGTAGTATTATATGTCTTGGGGCCCTAGAAATGATCTAAGGAATAAGTCCATGCCCCAAGTCCTAAAGGAATCTTTCAGGCATCCATAGCCATAAACAATGCCTTGAAGCACCACACATGACCTGTGGAGGGTATCATTGGCCTCTAAGAAAGGATGTCAGTGCCCTCACAAGGTTTTGAGCATTAAGTATGGGTCTCAAGGACTTGATATGGTAAAAGGGAGAACTCAATCCTTAGTCAAAGTACAAATATTCTAGGGATCTAGGTATAAACATGACACCTCACACCACCACACCCCACCTCTTGAGGTTCTAGGTAGCTTCTAGGGCTCAAGGGTTATGAATGACACCTCAAACCACCATAGATGACCTCTCAATGGGATATTTGGCCTTCAAGTGGGGATATGGATACTGTTAGGATATTTTGAGTGATGGGTGTGGGTCTTGGGTACTTGGATATAATTGAGAAAGGAAACCCATGCCTTAGGTCCTAGAGAAAGCTTCTAGGCATCTAGGGTTAACAACGGCATGTTGAACCAAGACAAAGGAGATTTATAAGGTCCTTGGTTTCTAGATGGGGATAATCAACATTATCAGTTTTTGAACATTAAGTATGAGGCTATGGATCCTAGATATGGTTAGGGGAACAAACCCAATATTTAATCCATAAATGAATCTTCTAGGCTTCTAGGGCCAAGAATGGCACCTTGAACAACCAAAAATGACCTCTCGAGAGCATCATTTACCTCTAACTATGTATATAGGTACCATTAGCATTTTTTAGCACTAGGTATTGGTTTTGGGCCTCTGAAAATTCTCAAGGGAGGAAACATGAACCTTGGGCCTTAAAAGAAGCTTCTAGCCATATAGGGTCAAGAAGGATGCCTTTAACAACCACACATGGCCTCCTAAGGCTATCCTTGTGTTACACATCAAAATTCTTCACTTCGACAATGTCACATTCTCATTGTCGTAAGTGTCGTAAATGTTGCATGTTTGTCTCAAGTGTCATAAGTGTCACATCCTCTTTCCGTAAAGTGTCTCATCATGAACAACACCATGAAAACACTTGATACAATCCCTAAACCATGTTAGAAGAATAAGCCCCATCATCTGACAGTGGGATCAATTTTTTTTCTAGGGAATTCCTCATCTTGATAACTTTTGGGAAGATCAACGCTCCCCTTCTCATACACAGGGAGAGCTAGCGCTCCTTGTCCATCTCAGGGGGAGAATTGTAGTGCTATGTTTCCCATTATAAGGGAGCACCGAGTTGGTTGAGGAAATCTTGGAAGAAATCCCATTTTCTTCTAAAGAGAACTATGGATGGATTGAGTTGGTTTGGCTCGAATCTAACTCCAGGGTTGCATCTAAGGGACATATCACAACTATTGGAACCATATCCTCAACTAATTCCAAATATATAGAAGGTAGTTGAGCCTCTCAAAGCCTATAAATGGAGGCATTCCCATGGTAAACAAGGAGGAAAAAATTAGCAAAGCATTGTTATTTTGATTGTGGATCTTTCGAGCAAGGGTTGGACGAGGAGGACTTGGAGAGGTTGTTGCAACATCATCTGAAGATTGTAAGTTTCTTCTTGAAGTTCTCATATAATATACTTGGTCTATTTCCTTAAAGTATATGGTTTCATGTGCTTGTATATGTTTAATTTGATTTTCATAGATGAATCTGTTTTTCCTAATCCATTAGAGTAAAAGGAAATCACTTGTTTCTTGTTGTTCGTTGCAAGTATTGATTTGCGCTAGGAATCAGATCAAACTTGTGGATAGGAGAACCTAGGACAAACGTCGTAAACAAAGTACATCCTACTTTACCTTCTCCTCTCTTTTTCGATAAGCAAAATGAGTTTATAGGAATGGTGATGTCCAAATGATTGTTTTTGTCTTGGTATAAGGGTCAATAATCCAAGGGAAAGTTCACCTCTCTGCAGGGGAATATTTTCGTAACATAAATTGGTGACTCCACTGGGGAATGAATTTTTAGTTTGTTATTTCCTTGATTCATCCCTGACTATTTCCTATCCTTAGATGCTATCGGTTGATTTAATTTGTCTTTACATCTCTTTTGTCTTTGCTAAGTTGTCTCATAGAGCCTCTTACTGAATTTTCTTGAGTCAATGAGTTTTTTTAGCTTTGTCTCAAATTTTCCTCAGAACTAGTGCCCCTTTGTAGTTCAAATCATAGTGTTGTTGCTTAATCAGCACTCCCCTAGAGTCTATTAGGAAGTGTTTCAGTGCTTTGGTGCTTTGGTTACCATAGCGTCGATTTTCCTTTCTTTCGGAAATTTCAGGCTTTCTTGCTTGTTGGGTATAGTCTTTGGATCACTTTATCTAACTCAGATCTTATTCTATTTGATATTGTTCTATGTCTGACTCAAACTTACTACCTTTCATTCTTGTTAGTCCTCATTGAGTTTGTGTTGTCTTTCCTTATTGCAAAATCGACCTTTCTCTTTCAAAATTGGTTTATTTTTGCTACTCTTCTCGATTATTTGATTGATTGGAGGTTTTCACAAGGAAGGTCATCGATAACAGTATTTCTTTCTGTATCTTTGATCCATTACTGAATTCCTGGAGACTATAAAGTGTGACTTTTGGTTTCTTGTTTTTTTCTTTGAGTAAATAGTTTGGTCTCTTGTTTACTGTTGAGAGTGTCTTTGTTTGTGTGTTTTTTGCTTCTTACTTTTTTAAATCATAGTAGTAAACCTTTTTCATTATTAGTGAAAGAATGAAGCATTAGACAAACATCTTAGTTTGCATCCACAATCAAACAAAGAAATATTTGTATGCATTGGTTTTGGATATTGAAAAGGTCTTCTTTATAATTTCACAATTGTCTGAATTCTTGTTTGAGAACAAAAAGCATAAAATTTTGCATTCTTGAGTGTTTGTTAGTGACAAAAGAAAAGAAACTCTTCTCCTTCCCATAGCTATAAGTTCATTGAAAATAAAGTTTGCATATCATTATTTTTACCTTTTTGTGGATTCGAGTCTCAAACATCATCAATTTCACTATCATTCACCCTTATGTAAAAAATAGCCACAAAAATAAACGCTAATTAAATTGAACTAGAAACTTTTATTTTTTGGATCTTTACACCAACAATAGACTAGGACTAGAGCTTTGGAATAGGCAGTGAGAGTAACTCTCCAAATAATTCAAGACAAACTCATAATCTTGTGATAGGGAGAGAAAATCTAACCTTCGTATAAGCATAGTTGGGATCCCACTCTCACACAGGGGTTAAACACGAGGTTGTGTGCAGGAGAGAAATGGATATTATCCCTTTGAGGCTTAACCAATCGTAGTGGTATGATCATATATTGTGAGTTATTATTGAGGATAAAAAAAATTCATTTGGTCTCGGAGCTTCGTGAATTCTGAATCCGTTCGGGGTCCTCTGGAGTTTTCCGGTCCATTTGTCCTCAGTTCTCTTGAAGAATTTCGGACTTGATATATGTCCCATAGATTCAGACTCGACTATTGATTGTACCCACCCAAAGGCTGACTGTGATTTGGTATCCTTAGTGGACATAATCTTCAGGGTCCTTACATAAGGTGACGGTGAAGGGAAGTCTTTGTTTTACCTAGAACAGACGTTGGTCAAAATCACTCAGGCTACTTGGAGGGTAACCCACGGGTAAAACCTTGAGGAAACTCGCCCCAAGGTGTAAGTCTGTTAAGTAGGCTGCCAACATAATTGTTCCACCCGCTCATATCCTATCCGCTTCTCAATTTGATCACATGATGTTGGATTTAATCACCAACTAGTACATTCATTGAGAGAAGACATTGTTTTGCTTGTTGGTTTTCTAGATTTCTTAGCGAATGTTGTTTTTTTACTTTAGTTGTCCTTAAAATTGGTACTGTGGCCGAGAAATGTCTGTGTAGATCATGTAGGATGCAAGGGGTGCCTCCAGAAGGCTATGAACCCATACCTCCTAACTCACTTGAAGACACTTACCGTGAAGAGGTCGAAAACTATTCAGACGCTGGAAGTGGCATTACTCCTTTGATATAAAATCCTAAGAGAGCTTTAGTTCCAGTTCAGGAAGGTTCCACCCTTCCTACAAACCCAGGTTTGGAGATTCCTCATGATCCACTCCTTATCTAAGTGGATTCCTTGGGTAACATTGTAGTATAAGATCACCATGTCCTACCGTCATAGCCATATGATCAACTAGACATGGAACCACGACAACTAATTTCCAACGAAGAATACACTACCCTTGTCCACTCTACTGAAATGGTAGATCCACAAAAAACTCTTGTTCATTCTATATGGAGAACTCCATTGGATCGAGATCTTTATGAAAACATTAATTTTGCTCGACCACTATTTGACCCTCCACATACACCTACCACCGTCGGTGCAGATGCAGGACCGTCAGGTCAGCCTATTGACCATCCCGTCGAACAAACAATCAATACCGCTACCACTTCAAGACAAGTTAAAAGTGAAATAGAAGTCATGTTACCTAGTCATTTGCAAAGTACTCTGACATTCACACCTACCATCCCTCTTCAAGCAACAGCTTCATATACTCCACAAAACCTCGTTGGGACACCTTCACATCAAAGGATGCAAAAACCTTCCATACAACAAAACCCAACTGTGGGACAAATCCATACTAGGGGGCAACCCCCGTTCAATGGGAAAATCCCTACCGGGGGGCAACCATCCTTCAGCACACAAATTTTGACTAGGGGGGAACTTCCTTTTACCGGTTAAATAATAGTTGATGCCCAATCAATGACAGGGGGACATTTCCAACCTTTGTTTACCAAAAACCTACCACAATCCTAGGGACCACCCTAGGGAGGACCTTTTCATTAGCCACATCAGGGAGGATCACCAAACCCTAACCTGCAAGGAGGAATATTAAATCCCAATCCTTCTGGACTACATTCTATACAACCCTTCCAAGGGGTCCCAAATCCCACTAGGGGTCCTCAAGACCAACCATATTTTTCTCCAAGGGAAAATTCCTTACCCTCCTCAAGGTCAACCTAGTTACCCCCCTCAAGGAAAAACTAGTTATCTTCCTAAAAATAGTCAAGATAACTATCCTCCCCTAGGTTACACTGGTTATCCTCCCCAGGGCCAAATGGGTTTCCCTTCTCCTTTTATGCAAATCCCTCAACAAATGAATCCTACTTTTGTTGGTCAAAATCAGCAGCATATGGGAGGACTTGTTGGATACAACTATCCATCACAACCAGTTTATGGTCCTACTAGTGTTACTATGCCACACCAGTATCATCCTCAAGCCAATCGACAGTTACCATTCTTAGCCACTTTAGATCTACCAGATAAGTTGAGATTAACCAACGATCCCATATCACACTCCCCTTTTTGGCCAGTCATTCCTTCCAAATTACCTTTTGATATTCCAAATTTTGAGGGAAAATCTGGTGAAGACCCTAATAATCACGTTATGACTTTTCATTTGTGGTGTTCATCGAATTCACTAATGGATTATTCTATCCGTTTATGACTTTTCCAGCGTACACTTATGGGTTCAGCAGCTAAATGGTACATTGATTTACAACGCAAAAATTTCAAGATTTTAATTTGCTTGCCATGGATTTTCTCACCCACTTCCAATTACCTATCCGCTATGAAATCGGCATGGAACTTTTGACCTCCCTTCATCAGACTAACTCCGTACATATTTCTAATCATGTTCATGAATGGAGACGACAATGACAGTTGATCAAAGCAATCATTCCAAACCAATTGTTGGTTGAATGGTTCACCAAAACTCTATTACCTTCTATTGCTCAAGATGTAGCCATGGGTGGTTTTGTTACAGAAGAGGAAGCCATTGCTTGCTCCCAGTATATGGATTTGGTTTATTCCCAATCCGTTACTTTTTATGAATTGATTCCAAACACTCCCCGTACATCAATCGATCCATCAAAACCATCCCCCACTGCTCATTTGGATGGATTTATCGGTTCCATCAAAACCAAGTTCGGTTCATAATCGACCAGCACAACCAATCATTCAATCACTACCCTAGATATCGGGTTGCCTCCACTCTCATCAAACTCTACCCCAACTCAAGTATCTGAAGTGAATGCAGTCCAATCTGCTTCTCCACAACAATCCCGGGGGGGGGAAGAAAACTAAGAATAAACCAAAGAAAAATAATAATCAAAACGAAAAATCCAAAAACATAAGCACAACCACCTTCTACTGAAAATAAACTGGACCGCAAACCGAAATTTCCATGTCTCATTTGTGTTGAAGATCACTACACACGAGACTGTCCCCATCGGGATGAAATTGCTAAACTTTTTAATGGAAATTCTCAACTCGTTGTATTGAGACATCCTTTTCCACAACAATAGTCAATGGTTGCACAAAATCCTACACCTCCAACAGGAAGTAACCCAAGTCATCCTCCTAATGAGGAAGCTTCATCGAGTGCACACAATTATTTGTTTAATGGGTTTTATTTGACCACTCACACTACGATATATGTCACACCACCAAGTAAACCTGGTAAGGAAAATGTAACTACTGGGACTGCACTAGATTCACCATCCACTTCAGTTACTCCTCCGCCTGGACCATTGTAGATTGAGAAACCAATTTTTTACTCTATCCTACGCCCACCCAAGATCACAATCTGAAAGTCGACCTTTAATTCTAATTCTCATGTTGCTCAAAACTACAACATTGTTGAATATTTGGCCTAAGCACCTTGCCATATGTCATCTCTTGAAGTTCTACAACACTACCCTAGCCAACGTAGAACTCTCTTGGCAGCCATCGGAGTGATATATCTTGAGTCATCCAATAATATCACATTCAATCTGTACAATTTTAAATGACAACTCTCTCACCAACTTTCTTTCCAAATCGATGTCGTTGTCCATAATCAACATATTCATCGCATGATCTTGGATGAGGGGGAATCCATATGTGTCATGTCCTTGGCTTGCTGGAAATTCCTTAAATCACATGGTATTAATCAATCTCCCACCATGTTGAGAGCATTTGATGGAAGAGGTTTACGACCTCATGCATTATTACAATCCTTAGCCGTTCAACTGGGAGGAAAAACTGTTTTTGTATATGTTGAAGTAGTCGATGATCCCCTCGATTATAAATTATTTCTAAGGAGAAGTTGGTTCTATTATGTGATTGTTGTCACTTCATCGGGTTTTTTATGTGTCCAATTCCCTCATCAAGGTAAAATTGTGACGATCGGTCAGTTAGATTACTGCACCCTTGACGATTGCACTCAAACAACCAACAATATTCCATTTCTGGGAGACTCAAAAATTACTTATGAAAGTGTTGGGGTAGGTCTCTTGAAAGATTCTTCGTTCATGGGTACATTCCCTACACCTCTTCCTACAACCATGTAACCCATCGTAACCTCTTCCTGAAAGATTCTTCACTCATGGGTACATTCCCTACCCTAGAGATCAACTCGGTGGTGAAAGATTAAACCTTTATTTATCCAAGCTTAGTCTCAGAGGTGCAACAATCCTCCCACACCATTCTACAGTGTTACATGGGTCAGATCTATTGGCAAAGGCATACTAGTGCGCAGCCTAAAGGGGTTTCCAGCAAGAGGGCGCACCACCTTGTGAAGATTAGTTCGATCTGAAGTAAGGAGGAAGCTTTTTGGCAAAGGAAGATCTGGGTTTTTTCCGTATGGTCTAGGGCATCATTTCTAGTCTATTTAGGAGGAGTTTTTCCCAATAGATTATTTCCTGGAGCTTAGCACGACTTGGAGGAGAGAGGGGCGCACTACAGAAGGAGGTTTTCATAATTTGGTGGCCCAGATATTGATAGATCATCTTGAGACTTCACCAGCTATATCGTCTTGGCCCGATCTATCATTCCAGTGATTTTTGTAGAAGTTGAGGCCTCTAGAGGTGAGGCCAAAATATTGGAGATTCAGTCAATATTGGAGATCCAGGGAAGTTTTGAGGCAATTGGAGCACAAGAAGGGGAGGGACAAAACCTAGGGGGTCTACAGCTACCAGGACAATGTGCAACTCAGCGAGTTGGAGGGTTTTGGCACTACATTGGACCAGGGTGCCATCTCATCGGTCTTCTCTTGCACCTATTGGCCTTTGGAGGCTTGGATCTTCTCTTCATAGGGCCTTTGGAAGGCTATTATCATTGTATTGCCTATTATTGTAGACGTTGTCATCTCATTTTGGATATTATTGGGATTTATTCCATATCTGCAGATCTCTTGTTACAAGGATCTATCTACTATCTAAATAAAGGTCAAATCTGACATTATTGGCTCTATATTGGTCTTGCTTATTGTATCTTGTCTTTGTTTATGGTACATGCTTTAGTTTTGTTACTTCATTGCTTTAATCATCATCATATAAACCCTAATGCGCAACTCCATGAGTAAACCTACAAACACATAATCAAACACATACAAACAGTGAGCAGTTAGTGTTCCAAGCAAAAAAATTGGCTTGGGAACACTAGTCGGAGGGAAAATCTCTATGAGCCCTTTTGTATAACTAAATGTCTTGTATGCCCAAATGAGGTTGTTGATAGTTGTTGTTGAAGGTTATAGTTGATGTAGTTTTATTTGTTGTAGAAGTTGTTGAGACTGTTGAATCTTATCAGAGTGTATGAGCCCATGTATATTTTCATTTGAATGAATATAACAGAGAAGCGTTGTTCCAAATGTCTGGTGTTGTTGTGTCTATCTGAATGAATGGTAGGATTTTTGTTTAATTTCAATTATTTTTGTTTATTTGTTCTTATGTTATGAATGCATTTACATGGTTGAATGTATGAATCTGTGAGAGTTTAGATAAGTTTCAATTGTTTCTCTTCACGAGCTTATGCAAGGAGTGCATAGTGTCCGCAAGGAGTGCGTTGACAGAGTCTGTTTCGTCTCAAAATATCATAAGGGATACCATGAAGATTTCATTTGCAAGGGGTGAAAAGTGTCTACAAATTGTGTGTTGACAGAGTTTGTTTTGACTCAGAAACTCAGAAGAGATAACTTTAACTTTTGTTTGCAAGAAGAGCATAATGTCCGCAAGGAGTGCGTTGACAGAGTCTTCTGACTCAGAGCGTTGATCCTCCCAGCCAATGTGAATTAGCACATGCAGAAGTTCAGTGGTATTTACATGGGCAGATGCAGGAAGTAGATAGGTGAAACAGAGGCAAAGATGGAAGGTTTAGGTGAGGACAGTGAGTGACAGATTCTAGGAGGTTTTGCAAAGGAGTTGCAACACTCCATAAATCAGACAGAAAGTGCACTTGTGCACCATCTACAGGAGAACCAGGAAGCAATGCATAGGGGACAGCTTGAAATGAGGGAGACTCTGGAAAGAGTAAATACCATCCACGAGAAGATTACACAACTCCTATTACAGATGACCCATGCAGGAAAGGGACCAGAAATGTATGCAAAGAAGGAAGTCAGTGGGTCTCATGGGGGAACTAGACCTCATCAGGAGCATAGCCCTCACTATCACACTGAGGGACAGAGTTATGGAGGTGGAGATCCTCAGGGGCCAACACATAGTAGGGCCACCCCTAGACCCTACCTACCCACATTCCTGGATAACCAGCCACAATGCAACTATGAGGATGAAATTGAGGACAACTTTGAGCAGTATGCCAGGGAATATCACGTATTGAGTGCAGGGTTCCAAAGGAAAGTCACGTCGGATCAGTATTGTGGAATCAAGTTCAGGGGTAAGCCTAAACAGTATCAAATACCTAACTATGAATTGGAGTGCAGGGCAGGAAAAATGGAAATTCCCTACTTTGATGGGTCTCCCAAGGTGACTATGCAAGAATGGGTGCAGAAATTTCATATGTACCTACAGCTTAACCCCATGAGGGAGATGGATGCCATCAAGTTTTCCACCATGTACTTGGAGGGAAAGTTTCATGATTGGTGGTGCCATGTATTAACCACACTGTGTCACAATCAGATCACATCTTACACAGAGTTTACACAAAGGCTCATTGACAGGTTTGACCAGGGGGATCCGGAGATACCTTTTAGGGAACTCACCTAGCTTAGACAAATAGGATCACTAGAGGTATACATAGAAGAGTTTCAGATGATAGAATTTATGGTAAAGGATGTGTCTCAAACAAGACTTATGATGCTCTTCACAGAAGGGTTGATGGAGCCCTTGAGGGGTTGGGTAAAGGATTTTAAGCCTGCCAACTTGCATGATGTGATATGGAAAACTAGGGACTTGGGATCAGCAGAAAAGATGAGATTTACCCCTATACCTCCTCTAAACCAAGGGGGTAGAGACCAAAGACCTCCTATGAACCAAGGAGGGAGATACCAAAGGGGTTTTGACCGGGGAAGAGGTAGAATGGATGAGCCCACTAGGAGGGAATTGAGAAGGAAGTAGTTGTGCTTCACCTGCAAAGAGCCTTGGGATCCAACACACAAATGCATGGGCAAGGGAAAGGCTCACTACATTGATATGATCTCATATGATGAGGAGGAGGAAGATTTAGGCCATCTAAAGAACATAGAGGTAGATCCCACAGGACACGCAGAAGAGGAGGATGCAGGTCACGGCCTTGCAGCAGATGAAAAGGTGACACTAGCATCCATCAGTAGGGTACCTAAATTCAACACTTTCAGGATGAGAGGGGTGTTACAAGGGCATAAGGTCTCAATTATTATTGATGGGGGTGCTTCACACAACTTCATTGATTCATCCCTACTGTAGAGGAGACACATACCTACAGTTGAGTTTGAGGGATTTCGTGTGGAGGTAGCAGGGGGGCGTACTATGCCTTGTGACAGATACTTTACGGGAATGAATCTTACATTGGGTAGGCATGATTTGGCATAGGATTTCTATGTTATGGAAATTCCATACACCAACATCATCCTTGGAGTACAATGGCTTAGTACGTTAGGGCCAATCACTAAAAATTACAAGACCATGGAAATTTCTTTTACAAAGGAAAATGGGAAAAAGGTGGTTCTCAGGGGCATGACAGGCAACACACCAAGAGTGGTGACATCAAAGTGCATGGAGGCCATATTCAGGAGGGAAGACATTTCTTATGCAA
>JZKD02S1251347.1:0-12267 GCA_000966675.3 Picea glauca
AGATCGTATGGATCTGTACTCAGTGTCGTAGAGCCATACATTATGTGGTCAAGGCTGTACAACCTCGTGGGTGCTTGGTTGCTACTGAACGTGTCTGGAATGTTGAGGTTGCATGTTAGTTGCAAAGACTGCAGATTCCGCTTTAGGGCAATGAATGTGTTGAAGGAACAACAGTAATTGAGCGTGTGCTGGGTGTTGTTGTCCAAAGCTCCAAAAAAAATGCAGTGAGTACATTGATCTTTGTCTGAGCAATTTAGCAATGGTTGGCGGTCTATAATGTAATGGGCTTGCAAATACAATATGGGCCAAGGCGAAAAAACCAAAGCCCCAAATACGTAGAGAGCAGTGGCAAAAAAAGAAATATGTTTAATAAACTCTTAAAATTTGACAACCATTAAACCTTTACAATTGACCCCTCAGTCTCTTAGATGGCTAAGGTGCCACCAAACATGAGCAAGATTGAGTATGCACTCCATGTACAAAACATGGCAAGCGAAAAAACACTGATTAATGCAGGGCAGGATGTGCATGCTCTGATACCATGTCGAAATCATGGTTTTTACCTCAGATAATAATTTAATGGAGACATTTGTAAATCACATAAACAGGTAATTCATATAAGGTGATGCTTTTTACTTCATTTGAATTTAAAATAATGAATACATACATCCCATCTTTATGGGACTTTTGGGATAAGACTGCATTAAATGCGAGCATATGTCACACATCCGACCCCTAAGTACCTTTTTAAGGGATGGGGTATAAATTTTTCCTCGGTTCCGTAGCTTCCTGAATCCCTCGGATAAGAACACCATTGCCTTTTGCTCTTCGAGAGCTTTCCAACGACTATAAACTCGTCAAAAACTGAGTTTTGGTTCGAGAGTTATGGTCCTCCTAAGTTTTCGGGGTGTCATTGGCCAATGGCCACCCCCTTCGCCACATGGCATCCACATGGCTTCACTTTCCTCTTACCATCCAACATGGCACTGTTGCGGCCCCGATCGTCATCCTTTGGAAATGACATTGCCGTGGAAGAAGGGTTTACAGGGGAAAGTCTATGCTGATTCGTCACAGGCTTATTCACTTCCAAAGCCTTGGTGCTTCTTGTTTTCCCTTTTACCTTACCATGTGATCGACGTTGGAACCTAGTCCTCCGGTATTCGGCCTTTCCACGCTCTTTTGTATAGCACTAAAGCTTCCCGGAGACCTGAAGTCTCGGAGCCTCTCTCTACTCTAGAATCTATGGTGGAGTTCTGTCCACCTTTGGATCTAACGCTTAAGATTTACATGCACTTAACACATCGTTTGGACTTGACTAGAGGGGTGGGGTCCCACACCTAATTCGTATCCAATCCCATGATGCCACGTGGAGCTATCCAAACACGCCACATCACCATGACGCACGCGGACCTGTCCTATCGGAGCTTGACACTACAAAAGGGGAAACTTTGGTGCTTCGACACTTCAACGCTTCGACCACTTTTCTCTATTTGCAAATCCTCCGGAGTCTCGAACCCTGGAGTCCTACTACGTGGCTCTGGCCTTTGACCCTTTTGGAGCTTGCGTCTTAGCACTCCAAACACCCGGAGTTTTGAAGTCCCAAACTCTTGGAGCGGGTCCCTCTTGCGTACGTGGCGTTCTGCACGAGTGTCCCTATTACCATCTGCCACTTGGTAGATATGTGGCGATGACACCACCTTGACACGTGGTACCCATCTCTTCGACCCTATACCATATACGATGATTCAATAGGACACGTGGCTTAGCCACTTGCTGACATGCAGTGGCTCTGTCATACGGTCGGACTCCACCGTGTACTTTGGCCACGTCCTCTGCTGATGTCACTCTGGCCTTCGGGGAAACTCCACGCCTTGCATCCTGAATCACCCGAAGTGGGGTTTAGTTGGAGAGCCGAATAATGATCGGATGACCCATAATATTCCCTGGTTTGATCCAATGGATGACTGGGACTCATGGCTCCTCGCGATCCACGCAATCCTAAGTCTTTAATCCTAGGGGTAATTGACTGGGAGGATCATAAGGCATAATGACCGCTTGCTGTCAGTCATCCCTTCCCTTACTCTATCCTTCCACTAACACTCGATCTAACGATCAAGAAGGATCTTGAAGGATCCTTAGATCTACGACCCACGTCACTTTGCGAGTTCGGCGTTCGGGGATTTCGGTCGTTTAACACCCTTTTTCTCCCGGAGTGTTCAACACCGAACTGACCACGATGTAGATCCAACGGTTAGGGGAGATCCTGAGTATCCTTAGATCTACGACTCACGTTACTTCGCGACCGAGAAGTGGATTGGGGTTTAACAAGGGGATGAATCCCACGATAACGGGTAAATGATCGCTAACTGTCGGTCAACTGTCAAGTTACCGGTCCGGCAGGTCACTTTCGACGCATTTAGGATGTTGCAATGTTCATTCACCCCAGAGCTTCGAACTCCTGGAGTCCCGAATAACTTAGCTCCTTTTTGAGTGTAGCGAAGGGTTCCATGGTCCTGGTCCTATGGAACTTTGTTTAGCTTCAGAGGCTACACTTCTAACTCCTAGCCAAAATTTGGTTAAGGCTGTAGGCATGAGCCCGTGTTCTCTTGGACGACTGGTTTGAAGGAAGCGCCTTCCATTCACAGAACTCAAGTTCTGTAATGGGGAAAGATATTTTCGAGGGATCAACAGGACTGTAGCAGTCCTGTAGAGTCTGTCCCAACTCTATAGTTGATCCTTGGGAAAACCCATTGAGGATTTTCCAATCAGCATAGAGTCCAAACTTGTCATCTTACAACCATTCGAATGCAACAGTTTACATAATAATAGTAAGCATTATTACCATCAATTTCGCACAAGGCAAATTTTGACACAATATCATGCCATCATCCTTCTATATCCAGGAGGTATATGTATAGCACAAATACAAGCATTCAAATCATGCATTTCAATTCAAGTGCACATGGTATATGAAATACTTATCTATTACAAGTTGCAGCCAACCAACTGACTGTGGGTGTTCGCCTTTCCACCCAACCGTAGGCTCAAAGGCATTCACTCTTAACACTCTGGCCACTCCTGTGCCAAGCCATGATATCACTACGAAAACTTCTGCAAATTCTCAGAGATCCTCTCCCTGTCACAGCCTCTGCGAGGTTTATCAACTGCTCCCTCAACATCAAGCTCGCGACCTTCTTCTCAGGTCAAGTTTTCTGGGTTCTCTTTCCAAAATCAAGAAAGGTATCGGGGAGGTTACTCTCCTCCACCTCTCTAGCAGCAAAAGAAGTCTCCTTATTCTTCACTGAGCTCAGGACCTCCACGGGGTTTATCACATGCTTTCCTAGTTGGATTTCCTCTGTGCAAGAGAGTCCCTTCACAACTGCACTGTCCCTCGATGCGCTCTCCTTCCAACATCGGTTTCTTTCTAGCCAACACCAAGCCCGCGACCCTCGTTTTCTATAGTCTGGGCGTCGGGTCTTCAATGCTCCAGTTTAGAACTTTTCCACAAGTTCTCTGATCTTTCTATTGCACGTGCTCGTGCATTTTTTTCCAGCAATTCTCTTCCTCAAAGACTGAAATCTTCCTTTGTTTCTCTCCTGTAACGAGAGCAACTTATTCTTTCAGTTATTTTTTGAACTGAAGAGCCCCACGCGCTCTTCTTTCTCTGGTATATTTCTTCTCTTGCATGCCCTCTCCCTTTTCTCCCCAGGGAGGTACTGGGATTGTCCTATTCCTTCTGTTAGAAGGAACTCGGGTCAATCTGGGCCTGCAGGAAACTATACTTTGTGTTACTTCGGGTTGACAGTTTTTCGTCTCCTCAGCTAGACCCTCCATGCTTTCATTCATTGGGGTAGTTGATTGTTTAACCACCAATCCTTTTCTCATTAACTGATTTTTCCTTGGGATCTGGATGAGGCTTATTATTTCAGCAAAGAGAATTTGGGTCATTTTGACATAATGAACCTTCTCTACAGTTTCCTCACTCTTTCCTCTAGTGATATCATGGCAAGTAGTTCACGGCTTCACCCCCACAGTCAGTTGTTGGCAATCTAAACAATAATAAAACATTTACATTTTCACATGCCATAGCATGGTAATCATAAGTAATGATTAATTAGAAGCTGGGGAAATAGGGGTATTACAACAGATACAAGTGAAGGTGGAGATGCCACCTTAGGTGTGTTATCACCTAAATGCATTAAAACATGCAACTAACACGATGCCTTATTTAGCTAGATGAGTCAGGAGGTCCACATGATGTGCATATGGTTATTTAGATTATGTACATGCATGTTAACCATAGTAAAAATGCTACTTGCCTAAGTAAACTTAACATAAAGGTGTAGATACACCAGCAATGTTTAGTCTAACTTAGCCAACTAAAAGCATCTCTTGGTATGAAAACTCACTAATTCATGCGAATGTACATGCAAATTGTTGTCCAAGTTCCAAATATTGCATTTTGTGTGGCTCACTTGAGTCTATTGCTATTTTTTGGGGGGATTTAGACAGTCCCAACACTAAGAGGGAAGGCCTTGCCACTGGGTTGGCCATGTTTCTATTCTATTATAGAACAAAGGGAGCAATGCCATAGCTTAGTCCCTTGTGCTTCATGTTGATCCCTTGCTTGGTGTTGGACTCATATTTTGAACTTGCCTGCAAATTTGCGTGATATGCTTGTTAATTACCTCAAAGTTCATCTGAAGATTAGTGGGGATAATAATGATTTTGTTGAAGATCATATGACAACCTTTCAAGATTGTATAGATAATTTGGTGGTTGAGCATGAGGATGTTGTCATTCTCTAAAAGGGGATGCTAGAAAATGGTTCAGAGGTGTAAGTTCCAATACAATAGACACTTAGACAATATTTCATAATTTGTCTATGAAAAAGTGAGGTGAGAAGAAAGATAATCAATGTTATCGAACTAAATTCCATACCTAGAAAAGAAAGAATTGAGAGTCTTCAACATATTTTAATAAAATGTTTGTAAAGTTTAACTTAGAATTCTTGATAAAATAAGACCTTCAGAGGCAGTTGTGAAGGTAGCTTATACAACAACTTACGAGTCTTAGTTTGCAACTATTCCCTAATGTTGAGAGAAAGGTCTCAAACTCTTGACGAGATGATGAAAGATGATGTTAACTTGGAGGAAAACTTGGTAGCTTTAGGGAAGTTATGTAAACCCAAGATTGACTCACATGAAAAGAAGAAAGCAAAAGATGAAGATCCAACCTAAGCCTCTTCTTTTGTTTTTTTCACGAATTTAGAATTGAGCTAGATCAAATTACTAAAATGCTTCAAACTTTCCCAAATGACTTGACTAAGATGAAACAAAATTAAATTGTGTAGTTTGTGCAAAATCAAGGACAAGGGCTTCATAATTTGCTTGTCAAAATCCAAAACTTTTCAAGAGACCTTTTAATCAACAACAACGTAACAACAAGAGAAGGCTAGAGGATTCTCCAGTGCCATCTCCTACCAGGAACAATGCCATTGTTGTCATGGACAATCTCCCTTGTGAGGAGTATCCACATGAATATTATGAAGACCAATCCTACACTGCAGGGGAGCGCTCCCATGCTCCCACTCTTGAAGCGCGCTCCCAGAGGAAGCGTTCAGGAAGTGCACTTGGGAGCGCTCTTCTTGAACGCTTCCTTCGAGGAGCGTTTTTTGGGAGCGTGCTCCCAGGACACTCTCTCAATGCTCTCGGGACACTCCCTCAACACTCCTTGGTCGCTCCCACATGATGAGGCAGATTCATCTTCTCTTTTGGGTGTTTGGGAACCAATTCATGGTTCCAGATGGCTTCAAAAGGGATGGCTAGGGTTTGTTAGGATTAAAACACTCACTCACTCCATTTTTTTCTCATTCTATTTTTCATTTCACTCATCTTTGCTAGGAGGGTTTTGAGTGGGCTTCTTGCTAGTTCTTGAGGAGATTGAAGGGAGAGTGAAGGGAGATTGAAGGCTGCTATAGGGAGTTGGAGAGCTTGGAAGGGGGATTGAAGGCTGCCATTTGTGAGAGCTTGGAAGGGAGATTGAAGGCTGCTATAGNGGAGCGGGTCCCTCTTGCGTACGTGGCGTTCTGCACGAGTGTCCCTATTACCATCTGCCACTTGGTAGATATGTGGCGATGACGCCACCTTGACACGTGGTACCCATCTCTTCGACCCTATACCATATACGATGATCAATAGGACACGTGGCTTAGCCACTTGCTGACATGCGGTGGCTCTGTCATATGGTCGGACTCCACCGTGTACTTTGGCCACGTCCTCTGCTGACGTCACTCTGGCCTTCGGGGAAACTCCATGCCTTGCATCCTGAATCACCCGAAGTGGGGTTTAGTTGGAGAGCCGAATAATGATCGGACGACCCATAATCTTCCCTGGTTTGATCCAATGGATGACTGGGACTCGTGGCTCCTCGCGATCCACGCAATCCTAAGTCTTTAGTCCTGGGGGTAATTGACTGGGAGGATCATAAGGCAGAATGACTGCTTGCTGTCAGTCATCCCTTCCCTTACTCTATCCTTCCACTAACACTCGATCTAACGATCAAGAAGGATCTTGAAGGATCCTTAGATCTACGACCCACGTCACTTTGCGAGTTCGGCGTTCGGGGATTTCGGTCGTTTAACACCCTTTTTCTCCCGGAGTGTTCAACACCGAACTGACCACGATGTAGATCCAACGGTTAGGGGAGATCCTGAGTATCCTTAGATCTACGACTCACGTTACTTCGCGACCGAGAAGTGGATTGGGGTTTAACAAGGGGATGAATCCCACGATAACGGGTAAATGATCGCTAACTGTCGGTCAACTGTCAAGTTACCGGTCCGGCAGGTCACTTTCGACGCATTTAGGATGTTGCAATGTTCATTCACCCCAGAGCTTCGAACTCCTGGAGTCCCGAATAACTTAGCTCCTTTTTGAGTGTAGCGAAGGGTTCCATGGTCCTGGTCCTATGGAACTTTGTTTAGCTTCAGAGGCTACACTTCTAACTCCTAGCCAAAATTTGGTTAAGGCTGTAGGCATGAGCCCGTGTTCTCTTGGACGACTGGTTTGAAGGAAGCGCCTTCCATTCACAGAACTCAAGTTCTGTAATGGGGAAAGATATTTTCGAGGGATCAACAGGACTGTAGCAGTCCTGTAGAGTCTGTCCCAACTCTATAGTTGATCCTTGGGAAAACCCATTGAGGATTTTCCAATCAGCATAGAGTCCAAACTTGTCATCTTACAACCATTCGAATGCAACAGTTTACATAATAATAGTAAGCATTATTACCATCAATTTCGCACAAGGCAAATTTTGACACAATATCATGCCATCATCCTTCTATATCCAGGAGGTATATGTATAGCACAAATACAAGCATTCAAATCATGCATTTCAATTCAAGTGCACATGGTATATGAAATACTTATCTATTACAAGTTGCAGCCAACCAACTGACTGTGGGTGTTCGCCTTTCCACCCAACCGTAGGCTCAAAGGCATTCACTCTTAACACTCTGGCCACTCCTGTGCCAAGCCATGATATCACTACGAAAACTTCTGCAAATTCTCAGAGATCCTCTCCCTGTCACAGCCTCTGCGAGGTTTATCAACTGCTCCCTCAACATCAAGCTCGCGACCTTCTTCTCAGGTCAAGTTTTCTGGGTTCTCTTTCCAAAATCAAGAAAGGTATCGGGGAGGTTACTCTCCTCCACCTCTCTAGCAGCAAAAGAAGTCTCCTTATTCTTCACTGAGCTCAGGACCTCCACGGGGTTTATCACATGCTTTCCTAGTTGGATTTCCTCTGTGCAAGAGAGTCCCTTCACAACTGCACTGTCCCTCGATGCGCTCTCCTTCCAACATCGGTTTCTTTCTAGCCAACACCAAGCCCGCGACCCTCGTTTTCTATAGTCTGGGCGTCGGGTCTTCAATGCTCCAGTTTAGAACTTTTCCACAAGTTCTCTGATCTTTCTATTGCACGTGCTCGTGCATTTTTTTCCAGCAATTCTCTTCCTCAAAGACTGAAATCTTCCTTTGTTTCTCTCCTGTAACGAGAGCAACTTATTCTTTCAGTTATTTTTTGAACTGAAGAGCCCCACGCGCTCTTCTTTCTCTGGTATATTTCTTCTCTTGCATGCCCTCTCCCTTTTCTCCCCAGGGAGGTACTGGGATTGTCCTATTCCTTCTGTTAGAAGGAACTCGGGTCAATCTGGGCCTGCAGGAAACTATACTTTGTGTTACTTCGGGTTGACAGTTTTTCGTCTCCTCAGCTAGACCCTCCATGCTTTCATTCATTGGGGTAGTTGATTGTTTAACCACCAATCCTTTTCTCATTAACTGATTTTTCCTTGGGATCTGGATGAGGCTTATTATTTCAGCAAAGAGAATTTGGGTCATTTTGACATAATGAACCTTCTCTACAGTTTCCTCACTCTTTCCTCTAGTGATATCATGGCAAGTAGTTCACGGCTTCACCCCCACAGTCAGTTGTTGGCAATCTAAACAATAATAAAACATTTACATTTTCACATGCCATAGCATGGTAATCATAAGTAATGATTAATTAGAAGCTGGGGAAATAGGGGTATTACAACAGATACAAGTGAAGGTGGAGATGCCACCTTAGGTGTGTTATCACCTAAATGCATTAAAACATGCAACTAACACGATGCCTTATTTAGCTAGATGAGTCAGGAGGTCCACATGATGTGCATATGGTTATTTAGATTATGTACATGCATGTTAACCATAGTAAAAATGCTACTTGCCTAAGTAAACTTAACATAAAGGTGTAGATACACCAGCAATGTTTAGTCTAACTTAGCCAACTAAAAGCATCTCTTGGTATGAAAACTCACTAATTCATGCGAATGTACATGCAAATTGTTGTCCAAGTTCCAAATATTGCATTTTGTGTGGCTCACTTGAGTCTATTGCTATTTTTTGGGGGGATTTAGACAGTCCCAACACTAAGAGGGAAGGCCTTGCCACTGGGTTGGCCATGTTTCTATTCTATTATAGAACAAAGGGAGCAATGCCATAGCTTAGTCCCTTGTGCTTCATGTTGATCCCTTGCTTGGTGTTGGACTCATATTTTGAACTTGCCTGCAAATTTGCGTGATATGCTTGTTAATTACCTCAAAGTTCATCTGAAGATTAGTGGGGATAATAATGATTTTGTTGAAGATCATATGACAACCTTTCAAGATTGTATAGATAATTTGGTGGTTGAGCATGAGGATGTTGTCATTCTCTAAAAGGGGATGCTAGAAAATGGTTCAGAGGTGTAAGTTCCAATACAATAGACACTTAGACAATATTTCATAATTTGTCTATGAAAAAGTGAGGTGAGAAGAAAGATAATCAATGTTATCGAACTAAATTCCATACCTAGAAAAGAAAGAATTGAGAGTCTTCAACATATTTTAATAAAATGTTTGTAAAGTTTAACTTAGAATTCTTGATAAAATAAGACCTTCAGAGGCAGTTGTGAAGGTAGCTTATACAACAACTTACGAGTCTTAGTTTGCAACTATTCCCTAATGTTGAGAGAAAGGTCTCAAACTCTTGACGAGATGATGAAAGATGATGTTAACTTGGAGGAAAACTTGGTAGCTTTAGGGAAGTTATGTAAACCCAAGATTGACTCACATGAAAAGAAGAAAGCAAAAGATGAAGATCCAACCTAAGCCTCTTCTTTTGTTTTTTTCACGAATTTAGAATTGAGCTAGATCAAATTACTAAAATGCTTCAAACTTTCCCAAATGACTTGACTAAGATGAAACAAAATTAAATTGTGTAGTTTGTGCAAAATCAAGGACAAGGGCTTCATAATTTGCTTGTCAAAATCCAAAACTTTTCAAGAGACCTTTTAATCAACAACAACGTAACAACAAGAGAAGGCTAGAGGATTCTCCAGTGCCATCTCCTACCAGGAACAATGCCATTGTTGTCATGGACAATCTCCCTTGTGAGGAGTATCCACATGAATATTATGAAGACCAATCCTACACTGCAGGGGAGCGCTCCCATGCTCCCACTCTTGAAGCGCGCTCCCAGAGGAAGCGTTCAGGAAGTGCACTTGGGAGCGCTCTTCTTGAACGCTTCCTTCGAGGAGCGTTTTTTGGGAGCGTGCTCCCAGGACACTCTCTCAATGCTCTCGGGACACTCCCTCAACACTCCTTGGTCGCTCCCACATGATGAGGCAGATTCATCTTCTCTTTTGGGTGTTTGGGAACCAATTCATGGTTCCAGATGGCTTCAAAAGGGATGGCTAGGGTTTGTTAGGATTAAAACACTCACTCACTCCATTTTTTTCTCATTCTATTTTTCATTTCACTCATCTTTGCTAGGAGGGTTTTGAGTGGGCTTCTTGCTAGTTCTTGAGGAGATTGAAGGGAGAGTGAAGGGAGATTGAAGGCTGCTATAGGGAGTTGGAGAGCTTGGAAGGGGGATTGAAGGCTGCCATTTGTGAGAGCTTGGAAGGGAGATTGAAGGCTGCTATAGGGAGTTGGAGAGCTTGGAAGGGGGATTGAAGGCTGCCATTTGTGAGAGCTTGGAAGGGAGATTGAAGGCTGCTATAGTCATATTCAACCACCATTGGAGAGCTAAAGAGGTAAGAAGGACCATATTTTGGTTAGGGTGTTTGGTTCACACGATGAACCTTTTGATGTTATCACTAAAATGAAGGACCGTGATTATAGATGGATTGGTGCTTTATACAAGAGAGGGAAGATGATGATAAGGTTTATTACCAATCATACCGTGGCCCACTTCATTTTCCGTAATCGCTCCAAGTTGGAGTTACTAAGGATTGCAAAGACCAGATTTGCTAGCTATTATCTCACCTTCAGGCGTCTTTTGAAGGTAAGAGAGGCATTGGCTAGTATGGTTTCGAGTGATTCATGGCAGGATTTGAAAGATAGGGCTACATCCGCATCTGACATAATTGAATTTCAAGAGGTGGAGGACACGATTCTTGATGGGAAACTTTGGCAACAATTTAGGTATATTCTGAAGTTCACCAAACCCATTTATAGTATGATTTGGTTTGCAGATGCAAATCAGTTGGTGATTGGGGAGGTGTATGAGTAGATGGACGACATGCTAGGCCAAATGAAAAGCATTGTTGATTCAAGGGATGCGATCTTGTATGATCATATCCATAAACATGTGGTCAAAAGGTTGGATAATCTTAATGTTCCACTCCATGCCCTAGCATATGTCCTTACACCAAAATATTATTCTCCATCTTGGTTGTCCCAACCAACACTTGGGTGGGGTTAGGAGAAAACCACTCATAGATGTGGAGGTGCGAAATGGGTATATGCTTGCATTATACAAGTTGGTACTCGAGGAAGAGGAGTGTGCTCAAGTACAAAGTGAATTGAGCAAGTAAATCCTTGAGCATGGAGTCTTTGGTAACTTGCATGCAATCAAAGATAGAGATAGGTTGAGTTCTATTGAATGGTGGAACATGTATGGCTCTTCTACCACATATTTGCATAAATTGGCGGTTAAGGTGCTTTCTCAGGTGGTTAACACCTCTTCTATAGAGAGGTGTTGGAGCACCTATAGCCTCATCCACAATGTAAAGAGAAACAACTTGAATGTAGACCGAGCAGAAAGCTGGATTATTTGCATTACAACTTGAGGTTGTTGTCCCATTATTGTGATGTAGTGGAGATTGATAATTATAAAAGAGATGTGACTTGGGACAACTGTCCATAGGAGACTAATTTGGAGGATGGAGCCATGGTTTTAGAGCGCTTGGAAGCTAAACTTTTGGGTGATCATATTCCTGGAACAGATATGCCACCCCCATCCACTAGTAGGTTTCCAGATGCAACAATTTTTCCATTATCTTCACAACATCCAATGTATGTGGGGGACATGCAGCTGCTAGTCATGTTCTATGAACACTTCCATCTATTCCTACCCCTCTTCTTCATAGATCATAGGAAAAGAAACTAGAAGTTTCTTGTGGCAAGAGGAAAACTGTAACACCCTGTTTCCCCCAGTCTGTAAAAACAACTATACTGGCCAAGAACTATGGCAGACTCAAAGATGTGAATGTGTGATTTCGAATGGACCTTAGTATAAAAGGTCGACGAATGTAAATAATGTTATGAACATATATGTTGTAGGACTGGTGGGAGGGGGATGTGCTGAAAAGAGACCACGATGGCTGATGAAAGGTGGTGGAAGGCACCTGGAATGGTGGCGTTAACTTCCACCGAAATCAATACCGTATTTGGTCTTCACTGGC
>JZKD02S1251358.1:36685-69959 GCA_000966675.3 Picea glauca
AATCTTGAAACTTTTCCTGTTATTTTTTTATTCCTTTTATATTATTATTTAATGTGTTTCTCATAACTTATCATGCATAGATATAAAATATTTGATCAATCACATAGAATACACAGAGACACTAATTTTCATGAGGAAACCCATAAGGGTGAAAACCTCTTATTCTTAGGATGTCAATAAAGATCCAACTTTCATGTACATCACAATATTTGAGATCCAACTCAAATATGTTGTGAAAGCCTTTGATAAAAAGCTAAAAATTGCATAGAGAAACAACTCTCAGATTTCTCTAGCACCAACTAGATGAAAGAACCAACTCCCAGGTTTCTCTAGCACCCACTAGATGGAAGCACCTACTCCCATAATATCTTCTAGCACCAACTAGAATTTAGAGTACTGCAATCCTTTGTAGCACCACCTTATCACCCTGATTGAATCTTACAAAACTTTACTTACTTGCTCTGTCCCTGACTGATATGGTTTGTTATAGCTCTATGTCTCCTCTACCTTCTTCAGCTTCTATACTCTATTCCACTTCTGCATCTTTCTGCTTCTATGATTAACTATTTTTCCTCCTATGCACAACACCCTGTTGTTCAACTTCTCTTCTACCTTTTATGATATGTGTTGCATATTCATGCTCTTCACTATACCGCTGATCTCCACTTCATGTACTACTCTTCATCTCCTCCTACCCACATGCATAAATCTCGAAAAATAACACTATCTTCTCTATTCTGTATGTCTTTCTCACCTCGATTCCTCTGCCTGATTATCATTCAAACTCTTCATCTTCTCTGGTCATTATTCTAAATCTCTTCATCATTAGAGGGCGTTATCATGAGATTCTTTGGCTTCTCTAGCAGTCACAACTCTTCATATTCTCTGGTAGTTACAATCAATCATTTTTGGCTTCTTTGGCTTCTAAGACCCTTCCTTCACGTGACCATCGGTAGTGACCATACGCCTAACTAACAGGCACTTTATGACTCATGAATTTGAGAATCTTGGTATCAAACATCTCGATTCTCCCAACTCTCGATATCTGAAGTGGATCTTAGCGATGCTATATCCTTACTCTATTTTCTCTCTCCATGTGATCACTAGTTGTGACTTGGGTCCAAGCACTTGGGGACTTCACATTTTGGGTATTTGGATGTGAGCCAATCTTGATTTTCCTAACTTCCGAAATACCGAACTACGAGCTCATGCCTAGAGAGCACTAGATTCTCTCTCGATATGACCCTGGGTGGTGAAATCATTTGACCACATGATCCATATGGATATCGGTGGCCACCCACCTTTTCCAACTGGCTCAAAACAGTTTTCTGGCAATTTTGCCAATTTACTATATTTAGCAGTTTTTAATTTTCAGGGCCATTTTGAGGGACTAAATGAAGGATTTTCAGGATATATCTTCTCACTGATAGTCAAAGGCATGATTGATCCCCCAAAATTAATCTCCTCAATGATACCTTTCCAACGAGCTATCATACGCCTAAAATGGAGATCATATGCAAAAGTTACGACCACGGGAAGTTGATGTACTAACTTACCCAAACAGGGCCCACGTGACTTTTGGAACTTCATCTCCTAGGGTTAGGTTTTTGGATGTCTAGGGCTTTTGGAATTCATGTTTATTGTAAAAATACCTTCAGAGCCTCATTGTAATCATCTTCTTGTGAATGAGAGTAGTTGTCACATCTCTTCTCATAGATAAGCTGCCACCATTCCACTGAGTCTTTCGCTCTGTATTTTTACAGTATATGTACATTTCTTTCATTAAAACAAATCATGTATTACTGTATATCTATGTTTACGGTGTCATCTCTGATACATTTATGTTATATTATTTGATATCTGCGATATCTCTGTGCATTTATTTATTATATCTCCACTCTCATTTCGTGCTCAAAATAAGTCTGGATCAGTGGTACCAGAGTAGGTTTCTCTTGATCATTTTTTTCATCCCATGTCCCCAATGAGGTCCGAGTATAGCAAGTTGGGTTTCTAGATTGTCTCTCTTGAGGAAAATCTCTCTTTCACACCTAAGAAACCATCAATGGTGGAAGAAAATAAAAACTATGGATTAGACGATCCTATCAGTCTGTTGCTTGAGCAAGCTCTCACGCGATAGAGGGATGAAATGATGGAGAATGTTTCCCACATCCTTCAACACCTACTGATAGAAACATACACATCTTCATCAAGCATCCACCTTGGAAGCACCTCACCTTTCAAGGTACAATTTAATTTTTATATTCCTGTATTTGAAGGACATATAGATGCAGAAGCCCTAGACAAATGGTTAAATCTTCTAGAAGGGTATTTCTCTGTTCACAATTTTTCTGAAAGAGAAACGATCACCTTCGCACTCCTTAAATCTATCCCTCATGTCAAAAATTGGTGGGAAACTTACTGGGAGAAAAGTTCCACAGAGGAGTCGAGAATATATGGGGCCGAGCCCACTTGGGATTTTTTTTGGATGCGGTAAATGAATAGTATTACCTTGTTGGCAACTATGAGGACCAATACATGAGATGGACCAGACTACGAAAATAGAGGGGCCAAGTAGTTCTGGAGTTCACCAATAACTTCCATATCTTTCACACCAAGCTGGGTATCAAAGACTTCGAATGAAATTTGGTTTTGAAATACCATGTGGCTCTACACAAATACATCGAAACTGAAATTGATTTTTTGGAAATCTCATCACTCGGTGTTGCTTATCAATATGCTGTTAAAATTGAGAAGAAATTTAAGAACCAGAAAAAATGGGAGTTCGGGTCTGCAAATCTACAACAACCAAAGTATGAAAAGGAATTCCCTAACAAACAATATCCCAAGAATCAGTCCAAACCACAATAAAAGAAGAGTGATGGGAAGACAAAGATGGACACCAGAAAATGGTGAGATTTCGAAACAATCACCCAGCACAACACTAATGAATGTCGCTCAAAATAGTCATTAGTGACTGAGATGAAAGACAAGGAGTCGAACCCTGATTCAGAATTTGATTCTAAAAATATTGGTAAAGGACAAATCATTAACGTAGAAACCACTTCTATTGTCATGACCGCAACAATTCAACCAAAAGAAACAATAGATCCTGAAGATGGGGAGCACCTTTTTCATTCACAAATGTGGGTGAAGGAGACCTCGCCACATTTTATTGTTGAGAGAGGAAGCCAGAAGAGCCTCATATCAACAGAGGTAATCAAGAAGTTAGGATTGTCAACAACACCACACCCGTATCCATACAACATCAGGTGGATTCACCAAGGATGAGATCTTCATGTCAGCTAGCAGTGTCGATTGTCATACGACATCCAACCCTTCAAGGATGAGGTATTATTTGATGTTTCCCCAATGGATGTATGTGATGTTCTCTTGGGCCAACCATATATGTGGAAGCACCATGTTGTTTATGAGTCTCTACCATGTTTATTTTTTATATCGGTGGCCACCCACCTTTTCCAACTGGCTCAAAATAGTTTTCTGACAATTTTGGCAATTTACTATTTTTAGCAGTTTTTAACTTCCGAGGCCATTTTAAGGGCCTAAATGAAGGTCTTTTTTGGATAGATATTCTAAATTATAACCAAAGGAATTATTGATCCCCAAAATATAATCTCCTCGACGATACCTTTCCAATGGGCTATCATACGCCTAAAATGAAAATCGTATGCAAAAGTTACAACCACGGGAAGTTGATGTACTAACTTGCCCAAATGGGGCCCACATGACTTTTGGCGCTTCATCTCCTAGGGTTAGGTTTTTGGATGTCTAGGGATTTTGGAATTCTTCTTTATTGTAAAAAGGACTTCAGAGCATCATTGTAATCATCTTCTTGCGAATGCGAGTAGCCGTCACATCTCTTCTCAAAGATAAGTTGTCACCATTCTCGTGAGTCTTTCGCTCTGTATTTTTACAGTCTCTGTACATTTCTTTCATTAATATAAATTGTGTATTATTGTATATCTGTGTTTATAGTTTCATGTCTGATACATTTTGGTTATATTAATGGATATCTCCGATATCTCTTTGAATTTCTTTATTATATCTCTGCTCTCATTTCGTGCCGAAAATAAATTTGGATCAGTTGTATCAGAGCAGGCTGCTCTTGATCATTTTTTCAGTGCATGTCCCCGATGAGGTCTGAGTATAGCAAGTTGGGTATCAAGCTTGTCTCTCTTGAGGAGAATCACTCTTTCACACCCAATAAACCCTCAATGGTGGAAGAAAATAAAAACGATGGAGTAGACGATCCTATTAGTCTGTTTCTTGAGAAAGCTCTCATGCGACAGAGAGATGACATGATGGAGAAATTTTCCCACATCCTTCAACGTCTGTCCATAGAAATAGGCTCATATTCATCAAGAGGCCACTTTGGAAGCACCTTTCCTTTCAAGGTACAAGTTAATTTTTATATTCCTGTATTTGAAGGACAGATAGATGCTGAAGCCCTAGACAAATGGTTAAATATGCTAGAATGGTATTTCTCTGTTCACAATTTTTCTGATAGATAAATGATCACCTACACACTCCTTAAATATCTCCCTCATGTCAAACATTGGTGGGAAACTTAATGGGAGAAAAGTTCCACAAAGGAGTCTCGAATATATGGGGTCGATCCCACTTGAGAATTTTTTGTGGACATGGTAAAGGAACAATATTACTTTGTTGGAAACTATGAGGAACAATACATGAGATGGACCACACTGCGGAAAGAGAGGGGCCAATAAGTTTTACAGTTCACAAATACATTCCATACCTTGTACACCAAGCTTGCTATCAAAGACTCCGAACGACATTTGGTTCTGAAATACCGTGGGTCTCTACACAGATACATCCAAACTGAAATGCATTTTCTGGATATCTCATCACTCGGTGTTTCTTATCGATATGTTGTTAAAATCGAGAAAAAATTTAACCACCAGAAAAAATCGGAGTTCCTGTCTAAAAATATGCAACAACCAAAGTATGACAAAGATGACCCTAACAAATAGTCTCCCAAAAACCAATACAAGCCACAGGAAAAGAAGGGTCACAGGAAGACAAAGAAGGAAACCTGAAAATGGTGTGATTTCCACAAAATCCCTTGGCAAAACACTAATGAATTTCAATCAAAACAATCATTGGTGGCCGAGATCAAATAAAAGGAGACAAACCCTGATTCTGAATCTGATTATGAAAACAGTGGTAAAGTACAGATCATTGACATAGACACCACTACTATTTTTGCGACTACAACAATTCAACTAGAAGAACCAACATATCATGAAGATGGGGAGCATATTTTTCATTCACAAATGTGGGTGAAGGGTACCACACTCCATTTTATTGTTGATACCGGAAGCCATAAGAATCTGATCTTTGTAGAGGTTGTCAAACAATTGGGATTATTGACAACACCACACCTACAACCATACAACATTGGGTGGCTTCGCCAAAGACGATATCTTCGTGTCATCCAACAATGTCAATTATCATACGACATCCATCCCTTCAAGGATGAGGTATTATGTGATGTTTCCCCACCAGATGTTTGTGACGTTCTCTTGGGCCAACCATATATGTGCAAGCAACTCACCAAGATTCAAATTTAGCAAGTGCTTTTTCCTCTCTCCCTGACACTCAATGCAATGTATACCATTTATTCCTAAGGAGGGAGGATTGATCCAGATGGATACATATGGCCACCCACCTTTTTCAACTAGCACAAAATAGTTTTCTGGCCATTTTGGTAATTTACTATATTTAGCAGTTTTTAACTTCCGGGGCCATTTTGAGGGCCTAAATGAAGGTTTTCCAGGATCGAGCTTCTTAATGATTGACTAAGGCATGATTGATCCCCCAAAATAAATCTCCTTGATGGTGCCTTTCCAACGGGCTATCATACGCCTAAAACAGAGATCGTATGCAAAATGTTACGACCCCAGGAAGTTGATGTACTGACTTACCCAAATGGGGCCCACATGATTTTTGGCGCTTCATCGCCTAGGGTTAGTATTTTGGATGTATAGAGTTTTTGGCATTCCTTTTTATTGTAAAACGTCCTTCAGAGCCTCATTGTAATCATCTTCTTGCGAATGTGAGTAGCCATCACATCTCTTCTGAGAGATAAGCTGTCACAATTGTAGCGAGTCTTTCACTCTGTATTTTTACAGTCTATGTATATTTCTTTCACTAATAGAAATCATGTATTACTCTATATCTGTGTTTATCATTTCATATCTGATACAATTCTATTATATTATTGTATATGTTCAAAATCTCTGTGCATTTCTTTATTATATCTCCTCTCTCATTTCGTGCCAAAAATAAATTTGAATCAGTGGTATCAGAGTAGGATGCTCTTGATCGGTTTTTTAAGTGCATGTCCCCGACGAGGTACAACTATAGAAGGTTGGGTCTTGAGCTTGTATATCTTGAGTACAATCTCTCTCTCACACCCAAGAAACCCTCAATGGTGGAAGAAAATAAAAACGGAGGAGCAGGAGATCCTATCAGTCTGTTGCTTGAGCAAGCTCTCACGTGAAAGAGGGATGAAATGATGGAGAATATTTTCCACATCCTTCAACACCTGTTGATAGCAACAGGGGCATATTCATCAAGATACCACTTTGGAACCACCTTGTCTTTCAAGGTACAAGTTAATTTTGATATTCTTGTATTTGAAGGACAAATAGATGTAGAAACCCTAGATAAATGGTTAAATCGACTAAAAGGGTATTTCTCTATTCACAATTTTTGTGACAGATAAAATATCACCTTCGCACTCCTTAAATATCTCCATCATGTCCAAAATTGGTGGGAAACTTACTGGGAGAAAAGTTCCACAGAGGAGTCTTGAATATATGGGGTCGAGCCCACTTGGGATTCTTTTGTGGATGCGGTAAAGGAACATTATTAGCCTATTGGAAACTATGAGGACCAATACATGAGATGGACCGGACTGCACCAAGAGAGGGGACAAGAATTTCCGCATTTCACCAATACCTTCCATACCTTATGCACCAAGTTGGGTATCAAAGACTCCAAATGACATTTGGTTCTAAAATACCGTGGGGCTATACATAGATAGATCTAAACTGAAATGGATTTTCTGGACATCTCATCACTCAATGTTGCTTATCGATATGATGTTAAAATTGAGCAGAAATTTAAGCAGTAGAACAAACGAGAGTTCGAGTCTGCAAATCCACAACAACCAAAATATGACAAAGATGACCCTGATAAATAGTCTCTCGAAAACCATTCCAAGCCACATGAAAAGAAGGTTCACGGGAAGAAAAAGAAGGACACTGGAAAATGGTGCGATTTCCACAAAATCCCTTGGCACAACACCAATGAATGTCACTCAAAACAGTCATTGGTGGCCGAGATGAAAGAAAAGGAGCTAGACCCTGATTCAGAATCAGATTCTGAAAATACTGGCAAATGACAGATCATTGATGCAGAATCCACTACTATTGTTGTGACCACAACAATTCAACCAGAAGAACCAAAAGATCCTGAAGAGGGGGAGCACCTTTTTCATTCGCAAATGTGGGTGAAAGGGACCCCGCTGCATTTTCTTGTTTAGAAAGGAAGCCAAAAGAACCTCATCTCAGCAGAGGTTGTCAAATAGTTTGGATTTTTGACAACACCACACCTGCATCCATACAACATCGGGCCGCTTTTCCAAGGATGAGACCTTTGTTTCATCCAGCAGTGTTGATTGTCATACGACAACCAGCCATTCAAGGATGAGGTATTATGTGATGTTGCCCCACCGGATGTCTGTGATGTTCTCTTGGGCCAACCATATACGTGGAAACGCCATGTTGTTTACGAGTCTTGACCCCGTAGTGTCATTGTTTCTCTGGGGGGTCATCTCTACAGAATACTAAAAAATTTAGTTTCTTCACAATCTATTCAAAAGGTCAGCAAAAGTATACTGCAACCACTCCAGCCTCGGCCCAAGCACCTTCTATCCAATAGAAGAAGGTCGAAAAAATTGTAGCAAAGTGTAAATATTCATTCTGCACAAAATAATCTCATGTATCTAGAATGGTTAAAAAGTTCCAACCCTTCCAACCACATACTCATGATAACCTTCCACAAATCGAGCAGCGCGACGTCTCCAGCAGGGCAAGTAGTTCACCAAGATTCATTTTCAACAAACACGTTTTCCTCTCCCTCGGGCACTCAATGCAATGGAGACCATTGCTTCCTAAGGAGGGATAATTCATCCAGCTGGATATTAGTGTCTACCCACCTTTTCCAAGTGGCTCAAAATAATTTTCTAGCAATTTTGGCAATTTACTATTTTTAGAAGTTTTTAACTTTCGGGGCCATTTTGAGGGCCTAAATGAAGGTTTTTCGAGAAAAATATTGCCAATTATATATAAAGTCATGATTGATCCCCCAAAATTAATCTCCTCAGTGATACCTTTCCAATGGGCTATCACACGCCTAAAATGGAGATCGTATGCAAAAGTTATGAGCCCAGGAAGTTGATGTACTAACTTACCCAAACGGGGCTCACATGACTTTTGGCGCTTCATATCCTAGGGTTAGGTTTTTGGATGTCTATTGTTTTTTTCATTCCTGTTTATTGTAAAAATTTCTTCAGAGCCTCATTATAATCATCTTCTTGCGAATGCGAGTAGCCGTCACATCTCTTCTGAGAGATAAGCTGCCACCATTCTCGCGAGTCTTTCGCTCTATATTTTTACAGTCTCTGTAAATTTATTTCATTAATAGAAATCATGTATTATTGTATATATGTTTTTATGGTTTCATCTCTAATACATTTATGTTATATTATTGGATATTTGTGATATCTCTGTGCATTTCTTTATTATATCTCCGCTCTCATTTCGTATTGAAAATAAATCTGGATCAATGGTATTAGAGCAGGCTGCTCTTGATCATTTGTTTCAGTGCATGTCCCCAACGAGGTCCGATTATAGCAACTTTGGTCTCTAGTTTGTCTCTCTTGAATAAAATCGCTCTCGCACACCCAATAGATCCTTAATGGCGGAAGAAAAGAAAAATGATGGAGAAAACGATCATATCATTCTGCTGCTTGACCAAGCTCTCAAGCAACAGAGGGATGAAATGATGGAGAATTTTTCCCACATCCTTCAATGTCTTTCGATAGAAACAAGCACATCTTCATAAGTGGCCACTTTGGAAGCACCTCACCTTTCAAGGTACAAGTTAATTTTGATATTCCTATATTTGAAGGATAGATAGATGCAAAAGCCCTAGACAAATAATTAAATCTACTAGAAGGGTATTTCTCTGTTCACAATTTTTCCCACAGAGAAATGATCACCTTCGCACTCCTTAAGGTTCTCCCTCATGTCAAACATTGATGGGAAACTTACTGGGAGAAAAGTTCCACAGAGGAGTCTGAAATATATGGGGCCGAGCCCACTTGGGATTTTTTTGTGGACACGGTAAAGGAACAGTATTACCCTATTGGAAACTATGAGGACCAATACATGAGATGGACCACACTGTGGAAAGAGAGGGGCCAAGAAATTCTGGAGTTCACCAATACCATCCATACCTTGCACACCAAGATGGGTATCAAAGACTCCGAGCAACATTTGGTTCTGAAATACCATGAGGCTCTACACAGATACATCCAAACTGAAATGGATTTTTTGGACATCTCATCACTCAGTGCTGCTTATCGATATTTTGTTAAAATCGAGAAGAAATTTAAGCACAAAAACAAATGGGAGTTCAGGTATGAAAATCCACAACAACCAAAGTATGACAAATATGGCCCTAACAAACAGTCTCCCGAAAACCAGTCTAAGACATAGGAAAATAAGGGTCATAGGAAGACAAAGAAGGACACCAGAAAATGGTGTGATTTCCACAAAAGCCATTAGCACAACACCAATCAATGTCGCTCAAAACAATCAGAAGTGGTCGAGATCAAAGACAAGGAGCCGAACCCTGATTCAGAATCTAATTCTGAAAATACTGTTAAAGGACAGATCATTGATGCAGACCCCACTGCTATTGTCGGGACCACACCAATTCAAGCAGAAGAACCAACATATCCTAAAGAGGGGGAGCTCCTTTTTCTTTCAAAAATGTGGGTGAAGGGGACCCCGCTACATTTTATTGTTGATAGTGGAAGCCAGAAGAACCTCATCTCAACACAGGTCGTCAAATAGGTGGGATTGTTGACAACACCACACCCATAGCCATACAACAGCAGGTGGCTTCGCCAAGGATGAGATCTTCGTGCCAGCCACTAGTGTCATTTGGCATATGACATCTAACCCTTCAAGTATGAGGTAATATGTGATGTTTCTCCATCAGATATCTGTGATGTTCTCTTGGGCCAACCACAGATGTGGAAGTGCCATATTGTATATCAGTCTCGACTCCATAGTGTCATTTCTTCTATGGGGGTCATCTCTATAGAATACCAAATGTATTTCTGACTACTCTACCACCTAAAGAGTGTTGCAGGGTAGTATCTCATACTACAAAATTCAGCTTCTTCACAATCTATTCAAAAGGTGAACAAAAGGATACTGCAACCACTATAGCCTTGGTCCAATCACCTTCTATCCAACAGAAGAAGGTCAAAAAAATTGTATCAAAGTGTAAAGATTCCTTATGCACAAAATAATATCATGTATACAAAATTTTTAGAAAGGTCCAACCCTTCCAGTCACATGCTCGTGATAGCCTTCCACAAACTGAGCAACACGACGTCTCCAGTAAGGCAAGAAACTCACCAAGATTCAGATTCGGAAAATGCTTTTTCCTCTCCCTCGGGAACTCAATGAAATGGACACCATTTCTTCCTAAGGAGGGAGGATTGATCCAGGTCGATATTGGTGTCCACCCACCTTTTTCAACTGGCTGAAAACTGTTTTCTGGCAATTTTGGCAATTTACTATTTTTAGCAGTTTTTAACTTCTGGGGCCATTTTGAGGGCCTAAATGAAGGTTTTTCGGGATCAATATTCTCAATGATAGCCTAAGGAAGGATTTATCCTGAAAAATAAATCTCCTCAATGATACCTTTCCAATGGGCTATCATACACCTAAAATGGAGACCGTATGCAAAAATTATGACCCCGTGAAGTTGATGTACTAACTTACCCAAACAGGGCCCACATAAATTTTGGCGCTTCATCTCCTAGGGTTATCTTTTTTGATGTCTAGGGTGTTTGGAATTCCTGTTTATTGTAAAAAATCCTTTAGAGCCCCATTGTAATCATATTCTTGCGAATGCGAGTAGCCATCACATCCCTTATCAAAGATAAGATGTCACCATTCCAGCAAGTCTTTTTCTCTGTATTTTTATAGTCTCTATACATTTTTTTAATTAATAGAATAAGTGTATTAATATATATCTGTGTTTATGGTTTCATCTCTGATATATTTATGTTAGATTATTGTATATCTTCAATATCTCTATGCATTTATTTATTATATCTTCACTCTCATTTCATGCCGAAAATACATCTAGACCAGTGGTATCAGAGCAGGCTGCTCTTGATCATTTTTTTCAATGCATGTCCTTGACGAGGTCCAAGTATAAAAAGTTGGGTCTCGAGCTTGTCTCTCTTAAGAAAAATCTCTCTTGCACACCCAAGAAACCCTCAATGGCGGAAGAAAAGAAAAATGATGAAGAAAACGATTGTATCAATCTGTTGCTTAAGAAATCTCTCACGTGACAAAGGGACGAAATGATGGAGAATTATTCCCACATCCTTCAATGCCCTCCGATAGAAACGGGTGCATATTCATCAATAAACCACTTTGGAAGAACCTCGCCTTTCAAGGTATAAGTTAATTCTGGTATTCCTGTATTTGAAGGACAGATAGATGCAGAAGCCCTAGACAAATGGTTAAATCTACTAGAAGGGTATTTCTATGTTCACAATTTTTCCGACAGAGAAACGATCACCTTCGCACTCCTTAAATATCTCCCTCATGTCAACAATTAGTGGGAAACATACTGGTATAAAAGTTCCACGGAGGAGTTTGGAATATATGGGGCCAAGCCCACTTGGGATTTTTATGTGGACGCGGTATAGGAAGAGTATTACCCTGTTGGAAATTATAAGAACCAATACATGGGATTGACCACACTTTGGAAAGAGAGGGGCCAAGAATTTTTGGAGTTCACCAATACCTTCCATACCTTGTGCACCAAGCTGGGTATTAAAGACTCCGAATAAAATCTGGTTATGAAATACCATGGGGCTCTACACAGATACATCCAAACTGAAATGGATTTTCTAGACATCTCATCACTCGGTACTACTTATCGATATGATATTAAAATCGAATAGAAATTTAAGCACTAGAACAAATGGGAGTTCGGGTTTGCAAACCTGCAACAACCAGAATATGACAAAGATGTCCCTAACAAATAGTCTCCTAAAAATTAGTCCATGCCACAGGAAAAGAAGGGTCAGGGGAGGACAAAGAAGGACACCAGAAAATGGTGCAATTTCCACAAAATCCCTTGGCACAACACCAATCAATGTCACTTAAAACAGTCAATAGTGGCCGAGACCAAAGAGAGGGAGCTGAACCCTGATTCAAAATCTGATTCTGAAAATATTGGTAAAGGACAGATCATTGATGCATACCCCACTTCTATTGTTGGGACCACATCAATTCAACCAGAAGAACCAACATATCCTGAAGAGGGGGAGCGCCTTTTTCATTCACAAATGTGGGTGAAGGGGGCCCACTACATTTTATTGTTGATAGCGGAAGCCAGAAGAGCCTCATCTCAGCAAAGGTCGTCAAATAGGTGGGATTGTCGACAACACCACACCCACAACCATACAACATCAGGTGGCTTTACCAAGGATGAGATCTTCGTATCAGGCGGTAGTGTCATTTGGCATAGGACATCCAACCATTCAAGGATGAGGTATTATGTGATGTGTTTCCACTGGATATTTGTGATGTTCTCTTGGTCCAACCACATATGTTCCACCTAAAAAGTGTTGCAAGGTAGTATCTCATACTACAAAATTCAGCTTCTTCATAATCTGTTCAAAAGGTGAACAAAAGGATATTGCAACCACTACGACCTCGACCCAAGCACCTTCTATCCAACAGAAGAGGGTAGAAAAAATTGTAGCAAAGTGTAAAGATTCCTTATGCACAAAATAGTCTCATATATCCAGATTGGTTAAAAATGTCCAACCCTTCGAGTCACATGCGGGTGATAGCCTTCCACAAACTGAGCAACAAGACGTCTCTAGTAAGGCAAGCAACTCACCAAGATTTAGATTCAGCAAACACTTTTTCCTCTCCCCTGGGAACTTAATTAAATGGATAAAATTTGTTCCTAATGAGGGAGGATTGATCCAAGTTGATATCGGTGGCCACCCACCTTTTCCAACTGGCTAAAAAACAGTTTTCTGGCAATTTTGGCAATTTACTATTTTTAGCAGTTTTTAACTTCTGGGGCCATTTTGAGGGCCTAAATGAAGGTTTTTCTAGATCGATCTTCTCAATAATATCCTAATGAATGATTGATCCTGAAAAATAAATTTCCTCGATGATACCTTTCCAATGGGCTATAATACGCCTAAAATGGAGATAGTATGCAAAAGTTACGACCTCAGGAAGTTGATGTACTAACATACCCAAATGGGGCCCACATAACTTTCAGCTCTTCATATCCTAGGGTTAGGTTTTTGGATGTCTAGGGTTTTTGGAATTCCTATTTATTGTAAAAAGGCCTTCATAGGTCCATTGTAATCATCTTCTTGTGAATGTGAGTAGCCGTCACATCTCTTATCAGAGATAAGATGCCACCATTCTAGTGAGTCTTTTGCTCTGTATTTTTATATTCTCTATAAAAAAATTAATTAATAGAATAAGTGTATTACTGTATATCTGTGTTTATGGTTTCATCTCTGATATATTTCTATTATATTATTGGATATCTTCAATATCTCTGTGCATTTATTTATTATATCTCTGCTCTCATTTCATGCCAAAAATAAATCTGGACTAGTGGTATCAGAGCAGGTTTCTCTTGATCATTTTTTTTAGTGCATGTCCCCGACGAGGTCCAAGTATATAAAGTTTGGTCTCGATATTGTCTCTCTTGAGGAAAATCTCTCTTGCACACCCAAGAAAACCTCAATGGAGGAAGAAATACAAATGATGAAGAAAATGATCCCATCAGTCTGTTGCTTGAGAAAGCTCTCACGCGACAAAGGGACGAAATGATGGAGAATTATTCCCACATACTTCAATGACCTCTGATAGAAATAGACACATATTCATCAAGAAACCACTTTGGAAGAACCTTTACTGTCAAGGTACAAGTTAATTTTGATATTCCTGTATTTGAAGGACAGATAGATGCAGAAGCCCTAGACAAATGGTTAAATATGATAGAAGGGTATTTCTCTGTTCACTATTTTTCTGACAAAGAAACGATCACCTTCACACTCCTTAAATATCTCCCTCATGTCAACAATTGGTGGGAAACTTACTGGTATAAAACTTCCACAGAGGAGTCTGGAATATATGGGGCCGAGCCCACTTGCAATTTTTTTGTGGACGTGGTAAAGGAATAGTATTACCCTGTTGGAAACTATGAGGACCAATACATGAGATGGAACACACTATGGAAAGAGAGGGGCCAAGAAGTTCTAGAGTTCACCAATAACTTCCATACCTTGCGCACTGAGCTGGGTATCAAAGACTCTGAATGACATTTGGTTCTGAAATACCATGGGAATCTACACAGATACATCCAAACTGAAATGGATTCTATGCACATCTCATCACTTAGTGATACTTATCGATATGCTGTCAATAAAAAGAAGAAATTTAAGCATGAGAACAAATGGGAGTTCAAGTATGCAAATCTGCAAGAATGAAAGTATGAAAAATATGACCCTAACAAGAAGTCTCCCGAAAACCAGTCCAAGCCATAGGAAATGAAGGGTCACAGGAAGACAAACAAGAACAGTGGAAAATGGTGTGATTTACACAAAATACCTTGGCACAACACCAATGAATGTCACTCAAAACAGTTAATGGTGGACGAGATCAAAGACAAGGAGCCGAACCATGATTCAAAATCTTATTCTGAAAATACTGGTAAAGGACTGATCATTGACAGATACCCCACTGTTATTGTCATGACCACAACAATTCAACCAAAAGAACCAACAGATCCTAAAGAAAGGGAGAACCTTTTTCATTCACAAATGTGGGTGAAGGGGACCCCACCCAATTTTATTGTTGATAGAAAAAGAAAGAAGAACCTCATCTCAGCAGAGGTCATCAAACAGTTGGGATTGTTAACAATGTTGAAAAAATTCTTAAATTTTTTATCCTTAAGGCCTAAATTTTATTTTTTCGGGTTTCATCTTTTCACAAAACATGAGTTTTGTTATCAATATCAAACACACGGCACCCTTTTCTCAAAGAATTTAATTATTTGGATAATAAAAGGAAAAGAGGCTTAAAAGAATTATAAGAAATCCCGACGCCTTTTCTATGAAATCATTTTAATCATGATAAGTTTTAAAACTAACGGATTTGAGGTGAAGCTTGAAGAATTTTCGGGATTCGGGGTTTGCTGAAAACATATTTTTGATACAAATCGAATCGCGAAATCCCGATCCCAGATTTCCTGAAACGTTGAAGTCTTAGTTAAAACAAGGATTAATTAATTCTCTAATGTGAAAGGTTAAGGGTTAAGATAATCATGTTGTAATTTCGGGATTCGCGGTGCGGTGATAACACATCTCCTGTCATCATGATTCCTGAAATCCCAAATCATGAAACCCCGATCATAGTTCATGTTAAATCAAACTAATTCTATTTTGGCCTTAATCGTGATTAGTTAGTTAATTAAGATGAGTTTAAGTCTCGTCTTTAAAAAAAACCGTCGCGATTTTGCAATTTTGGAGATCGGATTTCATTGATGACATACTTCTCGACATTATGATCCCCAGAATCCCGAAAACATTTAATCTCTATTAATTACTTCGATAAAACATTTTAAGTCTTAATTAACACGTCGCAATTTCACAATTTCGGAGATCAGATTTCATCGATAACATACTTTTCAACATCATGATTTCCGAAATCCCGAAAAACAAAGTTTTCATTCTTAATATATGATTAGCACTAATTAACCTTTTTCCAAAACAAGATTAATGATAATCATTCTTTCTAAGTTTTCGTTCATGTTTTCTTTAAAAAATCTGAAGGTACCTAAATACGGATATTAAATGTGTGTCTCATAAATATATCCTCTGCATTAAATGCCTTGAATTGTTGACAGTTGTGTCAATGTCGTCACTTTTAAAAGTATTCAAAGTGAGAATTTTAATGTCTGTGTTTTTATTTCATCAAGCACAAGAAACACTTAGCTGAGCTCGTTCATTCATTTTCTGTAACATGTTTTCAATTTAATGTAAAGTCATGGCACCGAAAAAGGCACCGAATAAAAGAGAAGATACACAGAAAGGAGATATCATCTCTGACACCACACCACATGCTATAGACTCCATTAAATCTTGGACTCAAATCTCTGAATTTCTGGAATATGAACTCCAGAATGCTCATCTTGATTCTGAGAATCATTGTCGGGACATAGCTGAGTCAAAGCTTCATAAGATCGTTGTGTGCCTGCATCTCGTGGCATAAAATGATATGATCAGTTGGGCCTTGGAAAAGGTTGATATCTCGATGAGGATAATCTTAAACAATCAAGGAGTTATCATCGGCTCATTCAGGCCAGAACACATACAAGTAATGTATAAACTTTCACCAAATCCTAAACATATTTTTAATGCCGAATTTTTAGCAGAGTTTCGAAGGAAATAATGCATTGAGGTAGACCGGACATATCCTGATATGATTAGAGAATGGGCGAGGTGTCCAAAAAAGTTTAGAGCTGATGCCCATGGGATTTACACTAAAGCATCCTTGAATGAATACATGGTATATGTAGCTATTATGCTATGTAGACTTTTCGGGAGAAAAAATCCCTACCATTTTCATGCAGATTGGGTGCCCTTTTTAGAAGAAGCTTCAGAAGGGAATGCTAACACAAGAAATCTCAAACTACAAAGCAACAAAATCAAAGGGACAAGCATCAGCCTTTTACGTGTCATCATACATTATGGATGCAATCTGTTATGTGACTCCTTTTCCCTTAATGAATTGGAGTTGGAAAATTTCTTGTCTGGAACCCATTCATAAATATCACTCAGCCCTTTGGGAAGAAAATTCTAAGGATGCATTTTATGAGGTTTGTCATTTTATTGTAATTCCGATGCATAAAATATTTTTTGGATGTGAACCCCCTTGCATTTCTGATGCAATCAAAGAAAATCTTAAAGCAATTGTTGACTGGTTTATTGAGGAGAATATTTCCTACATTAGGGTTTACAGTTGTTCCATTCCCCCTCATGCACTCCCTAAATTCCTACCAGACAGATTGGTGTGCAGGGAGGTAGCCCATCAGATAGTAAAGGGTGGCATTGGATTAGAACTAAGAGAAACTCAGAAGAAGTAATGGCCAACTTTCCCTGAACATATTGGGAAATTTTCTTTATTAAATCTAGGCCATTCTAAGGTAGAGGCTAAATCATTAGAATAAGTGAAATTAATAGATATTGAGCACAGAAAGTATGACCCCTACCAAATAATAAGAAGGCATTTTATACATTGTAATCTAAAGGCCTATGAACATGAAACATCTATCTATGATGATGTATTCAAGGATGTTAATTCCTATGAAGAAGTACTGAATAGAGTACAGGCCATGCCACCTAATTCACAAACCAGATTCACGCCATTCCAGGGCCATAGGCAAAGTTGCCTACCCAAGAGTTTATAGGGTGAAGTTTCAACCACACCTCTAGAGTAGGAAGGGCCTCCCCCAGTGTTTGAAAAAAATACACAGGACAAAGCAAATCCCAAAGGCAAGATGAAGGATACTGAGATACCTTCCCAACACACAGAGGGTTCCCAGACAAAATAATCAGAGACAAGGAAGGGAAAAGAGATGGAAACACCCCCAGAAATCCCTAAGGATGTTCCAAAAAAGACAGGAGGAACAACATCAACAGAGCTTGGAAGTCCCATCACTTCCTTAACCCCATTGCAGTCAACTTATGGAACCCCCCACGAAGGATCTTTGTATGTTAGCGATATAGAGCCAATTTCAAGGGATGAGATCCCTCCATCAAATTATTTTTTCAGTAAAAAGAGAAGAGCAATCTTGAAACGTGAAATTCATCCGAGAGGAGAGGGGATGGTTAAAAAAAATAGGGTCATTATAGATGGAAAGAAGATTAAAGATGGAGAATTTGCTACAAAGTTAGCAGGTACGATGGGTGCTATAGCATCAACAAATATATATTCTGTTGGCAGTTTAACAACCATGCTCAAACAAAAAGACCAAACAATAACTTAGCTACAAGACAAATTGAAAGAAATTGAGAGAAATATCAGTTGGGGAATACAAAAGGGTCTAGAACAAGCTAGACTAAAAGATATTCAAGAAATCCAGAAAATGAAAACAGACTTAGAAGAGGCAAAACAGATAATACAGCTCACACAGACACAGGTCCAAAAGTAGAAAGAAGAAAATAAACAGTTACAAGATAAAATTAGTTCTATTACTAATCAAATAGTAGAACTCGAAATTTTCAAGACACAAGCATTGGTAATACATTTGAAAATAGAAGAACAACAAAAAGTGTTTTTGAATCTGGAAGTAGTCCAGAATTACTTTCAGGAACCAAATAAATCCTTGGAGAATTTTTTCCAAAAGGAAAGGGAAGCAAAAGCGGCTAGAACGACTTTCCAAAAGGCAGTAGCCCTCTCAACAAAGGAAGAAGTTGGAAGGATTCAAAAATTATCCATTTCAGAACAGGTTAAAGGAGACGTAATACTTAAAGTGTGGGAAGCAGACCTGGCTGAATATAGAAGAATAACCAGAGATGTCAATGATGATTTCCAGGGAATTTTTTATCTCTTAGAAAGGAATTCATTGAATATTTGAAAAAATGACTATCCCGGATTATTAGGTGAGATTAACATTGCCAAGCACTAGCTAAGGTTCAAAGAAGAGCTGGAGGAAATGAATATAGAGATCTCAAAAATTAAATTAATCAATATCACAGAATTCGACAAATGGATGGTGACACCGAGCCTAAAGTTGCAAACTATTAAGTTCACAGGGAAGATGATAGAACATCGTTTGCCTGAATTACAGAAAAGATTCTTCATGTTTGAAGCAAAAGAGATACCAGACACTCCCAGAGTTTTTGTGAATTTTTTAGGAAAGTGTGTTCACTATATTGAGGCGGAGAAAGGAAGTTCATCAACACAAACGTAAAAGATTTTTTTTTGAATATTTTCATCATTAGAAATTATAAAAGAAATGTAAATGGTTGATATTATTCATATATGTAACCGTAATCTTAGGAAGTGGGTTAATCACCAACGAGAAAATATTTCATGAAGATGTATAAATGTATTTTCAAAATACTGAGAAAAGGATTTTTTTTTTGGGAGAGAGCCGATTGAATTAACAGTTTTCCAATCCATCATAATATATGATACAAACGAGATTCTAAATCCTACCAATTTGTAGTTATGTGTCCTTCAACCCTGTTTACTATACTTTATTATGTTTTTCATTCAATGTTTTTCTAATGAATAATCAATTTGAAGTTATCTGTAAACCTCTTTTATAGTTCAAATTGGTTTGGATATCAAATTATTTACAGCTTTTCCTCTGAAATTGCTATCAGTGATTTTAAGACCTGTGAATCATTTGAACCTTAATACTTAACTTTTCATTAGAAATCTCATTTTCCTTCTTCATTACCTGTTGAAAATATGAGATTCTTTCTTGATTAAAGCCTCATATTTTTCAGTAGTACTTCTTTGTTATTTTATAATTCTCAAATTGTTGCAAATACAGGAAACGACCTTGAATGTATTCATGTTAGTGTTTTGAATTTCAAAATTGTTTTTCCTATTCTCATCTCTTAAAAGTTTGAAGTGACATTTTATTAAATTCTTTCAAAATTAAATAAAATCTTATTCTCCATGACTGTCCCAAATAGCAGACAACCCAACATTGAACCTGGCCTTCAAGATCAAACCAGTATCGCTCTGAACCTATTTAATACCATCCTACAAACAAAAACTAATTGGGTCAAGTTAGAATGTTCATGGGCTACTATTGAGAGAGATATTAGCATCCAAGAACAACGGGAAGCTAGACAGAGACAGTTGAGAAACTGATTCTGCTTCACCCTTCCTCTTCAATTCTTATTGTTAAGTTATTCCTTTTAACCTTAACGGATGCCTTGATGGTATAATTTACAGCCTTAAAGTATAAACTCAGGAGCAACAGACAACACCACACTCGCAACTATACTATATCGAGTGGCTTCACCAAGGACAAGATCTTCATGTCATCAAGCAGTGTCGATTGTCATATGACATCTAGCCCTTCAAGGATGAGGTATTATGTGATGTTTCCCCACCAGATGTTTATGATATTCTCCTGGGCCAAACATATATGTGGAAGTGCCATGTTGTTTATGAGTCTCAACCCCATAGTGTCATTGTTTCTCTGGGGGGTCATCTCTACAAAATACCAGAGGTAGTTCCAACTATTGTTCCACCTATAAAGTGTCACAAGGTACTATCTAATACTAAAAAATTAAGCTTCTTCAGAATCTGTTCAAAAGGTGAACAAAAGGATACTTCAACCACTACAGCCTCGCCACAAGCACCTTCTATCCAACATAAGCAGGTCGAAAAAATTGTAGCAAAGTGTAAATATTACTTCTGCACAAAATAATATCATGTATCTAGACCGGTTAAAAAGGTCCAACCCTTCTAGCCACATGCTCGTGATATCCATCCACAAACCAAACAAGGCGACATCCCCAGCAAAGCAAGCAGCTCACCAAGATTCAAATTCAGAAAACACTTTTTCCTCTCCTCTTAGAACTCAACGCAATGGATATGGTTGCTTCCTAAGGAGGGAGGATTGATCTAGGTGGATATCGGTGGCCACCCACCTTTTCCAACTGGCTCAAAACAATTTTTTGGCAATTTTGGCAATTTACTATTTTTAGGAGTTTTTAACTTCTAGGGCCATTTTGAGGGCCTAAATGAAGTTTTTTCATGATCGAGAGTCTCAATGATAGTCAAATCCATGATTGAGACCACAAAATAAATATCCTCGACGATACATGTTGGTTGTTGACCAAGTTGTGGGAGATACTTGGTCATGTTTGACCGTTTTTGGGACTTCGACGCTCTATCGAAGGAAGCATACAAGACGAAGCAGGGATCACATGATCTTGGCCCACTTTTGGGCCCCTTTTTAGGGTTTGGGTTAATGTAATGGAAAATGGATGTCGGCTCATGGGTTTACCCATGCTTAGGCCTACTTTTTTATCTACAAATAGATGTATAGGCAAGGTAGAAGAGAGCCAAAGGATGAGTTCTAGTAATTATATCTGTGTAGTCGGATGTGGATCGTAAATGATCTGTGCATGATTGTAAGAGACTTGCAGAGCTAAGTGCAAGTTGTTGTAGGAGGTTATAGAAGGATTTGTGTTGAAGCACAAGGAAGAAGGATCTAGCGAGCTGCACAGATATTATGTCCTGTGCAGAGTAAGGATTGTTGAGGCTCTGGGTTGTAATTGCTTGACTGAGATAATAAAGAATAAGATTTGGTGGATGTAGCCCCAGGGTGGGGGTGAACCATGTAAATTTGTGTGTGATGCTTTGTGCTTTGATTCAATGTGTTCACTTCTTCTTCTGCTAAGTGCTTTGATATTTGTAGGAAGATTTGATTATGCTTTGTGCTCCTAGATGTGTATGAATGTTAGATCTGATATGTATGAATATGCTTAGTGTTGATATACTGGATTGGATCTATCTTATTGTTGCTAAGTGCTTGAATAATTCAGTTTAGTGTGAATGCTATGAAGATCTGTCTTACAAACGAAGTGGTTATTGAATGTATCTTGAGGAACTAATGGTGTTAAGTGCTCTAGTAAGTTGTATAATCACAGATCTGTGTCCCAGCTAAGGTTGAAAACACCTGAGTCTTGCAACCACCCCTTCCTCCACCTCGGGTGAGACTTCATCTGATTCGTAGGTGTTTCTGAAAGGGTAGGTAGTTACAGCTTTGTTGGTGCGCTCTTGTAGCGTTGAACCCTGGGTCTGCCCCTATGCCAAAAAATTGTTCCATTATTGGGACTGGAACTATGATTGTTGGGAACTAAGAAAGAAAATATTTGTGCAAAGATTCAATCTAGAAACCATGAAAGCTCTGTGCATAGATCTGTTTCCTTAGTGCACATTGTTCTACTTAACCTGTGAAGCTTTGTGCCAAGAAATAAAGGTAAGATCTACAGAAAAGAGGTAAGACCTGTAAGCTTTGTTCTCTGATAAAGGTAAGAATAGTTAAAAGTTTTTAGATCTGGAATCTTTGTGGTCTGCAAAAGTAAAAGAACTGAAATTTTTTTAGTATGAATCTAGGTATGTTTGATAGATTCAGTCCTATATTGGAAACTAGGGCTCTGATAGATGAAATAAAGTTTGATATGAATATATCTGATAGATATGTTATACCTATGCATAGAAAGAATGTTTGGACTAACAAGTGGATGCAGGATCCTCAAAAGAAATTTTTGCAGGCTAGCTACCATAACCCTAGTGCGAAATACAAAAGAGGTTGGGGATCATTTAAAAGAAGGAGATTATTGACCCTCTGTTACAGTTGTAGAAGATCGGGACATATTTCTAAGGAATGCCTTGGTGGAAGACCTAGTTGTCTCTCTTGCAAATCTTTGGACCATGAAGTATTAGATTTCCCTAGAATGATTGCTAAAATTGAAGGCATGAATCTGAAAGAAGAAAACCCTAAGGCAGATCCATAAATAATAGAAACCCAGAGAGAATCAGACAAGATGTTACTATAGATACAATACACCTTGAATGATCACCGACATGTTACATTATCAGAGGTCTTTAACAAGAAAGAATACATCGAGGTAAGAATAGGAGACTTCGACATTGACTGTGTTGTAGATGAGAAAACACAGGTGAATGCTATGACAAAAAGAACTTGGGAAGCTATAGGGAGGCATCTTATGACCCCTTCATTGAGTGGAATAGGGTTATTCAGAGAGAAACTAGTGAACCTATGTGGAAGGCTCAATCAGATATCTATGAATGCTAATGGAACTTCAACAGAAGAAGATTTTGACATTATCAAATTTATTGAGGACAACACCCCGTTTACTATGTTACTTGGAAATCCTTGGATTGAAAGAGATCAAGCCAGAAAGAATGAAGAAGAAAAAGTTTTAGAACAACATAGACAAGAGTTAAAAGAATTCATGACCAGAAGGATTGCGTAGTTGATTGAAGAATAGGAGAAAAGATCGAAGCTATATCACACTTGGAACCCATATGTCAAAGTTATCATAACACCAAAGGACTCACAAAAGACTGAAGTTTCTATCTCAGATAAAGAAGAGATGTTATACCTGAACCCTAAGAAAGAACCTCAACACCGTGAAGTAACTATATCCAAGGAAAATAAGAGCCAGAACGGGAAAATAACTACTGAAACGAAGCTCACTGGAAGGAAAGATAGAAAGTTAAGTAAGAATAAGGCAAATATTGAAAAGTTGTAGGAGATTCTAGATAGAACATCGCAGAAATAAAAATTGCAGAATGGGAGCTTTGCCAAGATAGTAGAACAATGACCTATGACACTTCTCTTTGACGAAGAGATATAGCCATTGGACTGATATACTCATTCTCCTTCCTCTCCGAACAGACAGAAAAGAATTAAAGGATCATCACTAGACCATTGAACCACACCATAATGGACAAATCAACGTTAATGGAAGCTTCATGCCCATTGCAAGAAGACCATTACTGAATTTGTTATTTAGTTCATCACGCCATGCATGAAGAACACTTTTTCCAACTAATAATTAGAATCCCGTTGAATAATAGGTGTATATAGTGGTCATTGCGATTTGGTTGGTCATCCTAGTACAATATCTGAGATCATTGTGAACCCCGACTAATTTTTCTTTTCGAGTGCGTATGTCCGATGAATTTAGCACAACCGAAGAATCTACAAGAGATGTACTCTCTATCCTCAGAAATGAAAGAGTCATGTTGGAATGAGGGTTGTCTACAGGTTTATAGGCATAATCAATGAGAGGAGTGCAAGCCTCCCCATCGACTGCTCAAGTAGGAACATCTCGAGCTGGTGCAAAACGCGAAACCAAACATAAAGATGATATGGCCAATGCGAGGGTGGTTCCATCCATCCTACCTGCTTACATACCACCTATGAGCGGTCTGATCAATAGAGATAGTGTGTCTAGAGACTTCGAGTACACTCTAGTCACTACATACCTATTGAAAGGGGTACGTGTAGTCCACGCAGATCAAGACAAGATTGCAGCATTGAAGTTTAGTGAATTCAACTTCGGGGATCGTAAAGTCTACATCAAACTTGCCCAATACAAGTACTTAACCAAAACCAAGGGAAAGAACTGGAAGATTATCTCTCAGCAATGGACTATGAACCTCGCACAGTCCTCTCTGCTGAATGTCATGAAGATCCCACATTTCGAACGTCACCAAGAAGTCAATTCCTGTGTTAAGCTACTCCTAGCAAGCTACCACAGAGGATACCTATGGTTGAACTACCACATAATAGTTGATCTAGCACTGATCAATAGGATCACATATCTTATCATGTAGGGCCCTGATCCCCATGACTACTATCCTGGAAAGACCACAGACCGTGATCTTACTTAGAAGATCAAAGAAGCTTGAGGCTACAAGGTAGCCTCTATTCAGAGAGGCATAGTGTGCCTTTCATGTAAGCTGATCGCAGGGAAGTTCATTTGCAAGAATCGACCCACACCAGTATCCGGTTTTGTAGTTGACCTCACAAAAAAGTGCGTAGAGGGACAACAGATGAACTGGGTGAAGTACCTGGTGAATCAAGTAGAGATCGACTGCAGAAAAGTCTAGGATCGGGGGAATAAATTCTATTTTAGCTTGCTCTTGATACTTATAGATTTCATTTCATGGGAGCTACCGGAAGATGCAACCTTCATGGACCTAGACCCTTTTGAGCCCTTAGAAACGAAGTTCAGTACCTTCTGGTACTCGAATGATATGAGCAAATAATGGAAATCCAATGCCATATTCCACACCTACTACAATCAGTTGAAGTGCTCCATCCCGTCTAAACCTCGTATAACCTTGAATACCCTCTACAGGTTTAGGCCCTTAATGAAGTTCAGCGTGGACCGCCACTTCATTTACATAACAACACATGCTGACGAGAACAAAGAGAAGTTACAGTCTTATTATAAGATGACAGAAGAAGACCTGGAGGAAATCACCAAGGAATGGTCAGAAAACCTTCTTGTTTCAGTAGACCCCGCAGAATTGTTCAACATCAATAGCCCAAAAGCTGCACAGGATACACTTAGGCCCAGTAATATGAAGAAAACAATGAAGACAATGAAGGATGAGGAAATATAGGATATAGACAATAGATCTGTAAGGACCACATCCATTACACTCGAGAAAGAAGATAATGATGAATAAGTCTAACAGAGGCCAGAAGACAAAGAGGACTCGTCGAAGAAAATGAAGGTTTCACCTCTGAAACCTTCCTCCCAGAAGAAACCTAGAACCCCTGTAACCAAGATGAAGACCACACTCACCCCAGAATACTTAATTTTCATCCTCACCACTATGAACGAAGCTATAAAAGAAATAACAGAAAAAGAAGGAAGCCAAGAAAGAGGCAATGTACAACAAAATTGAGAGCGAGCTCCAAGGAGTGCAACAGGCACTTCAGTCTAGCCGCGTAGTCTCCACTACACCCCTGCTAGAAGGAACAACAGAAGAGGGATATGAACCAGTTCAACTGAACAAGATTGTTGCCACAGTCGAAGCACACCTTCAGAAAGCATAGGAAGAAACCACAAAGCCCACCTAGGCCTTAAAGAAAGCATAGGAAGAAATCATCGTGCAATGTCGATCTGCACAACAAGAGAGGGACGCTCTCCAAGAAAACTTGGAATAAGACAGAGCAAAGATCCAAAAGTAAAAGGAGAAACTGATCAAGAAGAAGATAGAGATCGAAGAAGTAGTCAATAGATCATTTCTCTCTGTGACTGGATTAGAGAAGAAAGAAGAAGAAGCCTTAGAACACCAAGTGATGAAGCCTGCTGAAGTTATTCAGTAACTTCAACAAAGATTCGTAGACTTAGAGATTTAGACCATACCAAGTACCCTGCAAGAAGAGCGTGACCAACGAGAAATGACTACCTAGAGCACAGTAGAAAGGATTAAATTACTCATTGAGGAATGCAAACAATTAAGTAGCAGAAGTGCAGAGATACATGAGAACCTAACCAAGAATCCTCAATTGCAAAAATTGGAGTTGCAGCTCCAGGAGGCAAAGCATGAAGCTAAAAATATATAGGTGTAGCTGAAGGCCCTATCACCCATAGAAAAAATGAAACGGTCTTTCGAGCAGCACATAGAACAAAAACAGATCCATATAATACAGAACAAGGTAATGGAACTAACTCGACAACTTTAACCTTTGTAGGATAAGGCATCTCAACTATTTATAGAGATTGAGAACTAAGGAACAGAGCTGGAATAGGTCGTGAATTTATCACATCAATGCCTAGAAGGTTCGGTGAATGTCGCACCCATCCAGGAGTTCACAGAGAAAGAAACAGTTGCAATGCAGCAGGTCGAAGTAGCTCGAGCCAAGCTCGAGGCATTCGAAGCATAATTGATCAGACCTGAGTGACTCGGGACAAGTCACATGTGAGTCTTGGGGGCTTGTTGTCCGTTGACCAAGCTGTGGGAGATACTTGGTCATATTCTACCATTTTTGGGACTTTGATTCCCTATCAAAGGAAGTGCACAAGACGAAGCAGAGATCACATGATCTCGGTCCACTTTTGGGCCCCTTTTTAAAGTTTGGGTTAATGTAATGGGAAATGGATGTCGACCCATGGGTTTACCCACGCTTAGCCCCAATTTTGTATGTATAAATAGATGTCTAGGTAAGGTAGAAGAGAGACGATGGCTTAGTGCTAGTAATTAGATCTGTGTGATCATATGTGGATTGTAAATGCTTTGTGCATGATTGTAAGAGACTTGTAGAGATAAGTGAAAGTTGTTGTAGGAGGTTCTGAAAGGCTTTGTGATGAAGCGCAAGGAACAAGGATCTAGCGAGCTGTGTAGATATTATGTCCTGTGTGGAGTAAGGATTGTTGAGGCTCTATGCTATAACTACATGACCGAGATAATAAAGAAGAAGATTTGGTGGATGTAGCCCCAGGGTGGGGATGAACCACGTAGATCTGTGTGTGATGCTTTGTGCTTTGATACAATGTGTTTACTTCTTCTTATGCTAAGTTATTTGATATTTGTAGGAAGATATGATTATTCTTTGTGCTCCTAGATGTGTATGAATGTTAGATATAATATGTATGAAGATGCTTAGTGTTGATCTACTGGATTTGATCTAGCTTACTGTTGCTAAGTGATTGAATACTATAGATTAGTGTGAATGTTGTGAAGCTCTGTCTTATAAGAAAAGTGGTTATTGAATGTATCTTGAGGAACTAATGGTTCTAAGTGCTCTAGTAAGATGTATAATCATAGATCTATGTCCCAGCTAAGGTTGCAAACACCTGAGTCTTGCAACCACCCCTGCCTCTACCTCGGGTAAGACTTCATCTTCTTCGCAGGTGTTGCTGAAAGGGTTGGTAGTTAAATCTTTGTTTGTGCTCTCTTGTAGCATTGAAACCTGGGTCTACCCTCGTGCCAACAATACATTTACAATGGGCTATCATACGCCTAAAATGAAGATCATATGCAAAAGTTACGACCCCGGGAAGTTGATGTACTAACTTATCCAAACGGGGCTCACATAACTTTTGGCGCTTCATCTCCTAGGGTTAGGATTTTGGATGTCTATGGTTTTTTGCATTCCTGTTAACTATAAAAATGCATTCAAATCCCCATTGTAATCAACTTATGGTGAATGCGAGTAGCCGTTACATCTCTTCTCAGAATAAGCTGCCACCATTCTAGCGAGTCTTTCGCTCTGTATTTTTACAGTCTCTATACATTTATTTCATTAATAGAAATCATGTATTACTGTATATAAGTATTTATTTTTTCATCTCTAATACATTTTTGTTATATTATTGGATATTTTCGATATATCTGTGCATTTCTTTATTATATCTCCACTCTCATTTCATGCCAAAAATACATCTGGATCAATGGTATCAGAGCAGGATGCTCTTGATCATTTTTTTCAGTGCATGTCCCCGATGAGGTCCGAGTATAAAAAGTTGGGTCTCGAGCTTGTCTCTCTTGAGGAAAATCTCTCTCGCACACCCAAGAAACCCTCAATTTCAAGAGAAAATAAAATCGACAGAGAAAACGATCCTATCAGTCTGTTGCTTGAGAAATCTCTCACATGACAAAGGGACGAAATGATGGAGAATTTTTATCACATCCTTCAATGCCTTCCAATAGCAACAAACACATCTTCATCAAGCAACCAATTTGGAAGAACCTCGCCTTTAAAGGTACAAGTTAATTTTAACATTCTTGTATTTCAAGGACAGATAGACGTAGAAGCCCTAGACAAATGGTTAAATCTATTAGAAGGGTATTTCTCTGTTCATAATTTTTTCGATAGATAAATGATCACCTCCGCACTCCTTAAAGATCTCCCTCATGTAAACAATTGGTGGGAAACTTACTCGGAGAAAATTTCCACAGAGGAGTCTGGAATATATGGGGCCGATCCCACTTGGGATTTTTTTGTGGATGCAGTAAAGGAACATTATTACCCTATTGGCAACTATGAGGACTAATACATGAGATGGACCACACTATGGCAAGAGAGGGGCCAAGCAGTTCCATATTTAACCAATACCTTCCATACCTTGCACACCAAGATGGGTATCAAAGACTCTGAATGACATTTGGTTCTGAAATACTGTGGGGCTCTACACAGATACATCCAATCTGAAATGGATTTTCTAGACATCTCATCACTCTGTGTTGCTTATCAATATGTTGTTAAAATCAAGAAAAAGTTTAAGCACCAGAACAAACGGGAGTTCTGGTTTGAAAACCCGCAATAACCAAAGTATGAAAACGATGGTCCTAACAAACAGTCTCCCAAAATCCATTCCAAACCATAGGAAAAGAAGGGTCACAGGAAGACAAAGAAGGACACCAGAAAATGGTGTGATTTCCAGAAAATCCCTTGGCACAACACCAATGAATGTCACCCAAAACAGTCATTAGCAGTTGATATCAAAGACAAGGATCCAAACCCTGATTCAGAATCTGATTCTGAAAATTATGGTAAAGGACATATCATTGATGTAGACCCCACTATTATTGTCGTGACCATAGAAATTTAATCAAAATAACGAATAGATACTGAAGAGGGGGAGTGCCTTTTTCATTCACAAATTTGGGTGAAGGGGACCCCACTTCATTTTATTGTTGATAGTGTAAGGTAGAAGAACCTCATCTTAGCATAGTTCGTCAAACAGTTGGGATTGTCGACAACACCACACCCACAGCCATACAACATTGGTTGGCTTCATCAGGGACAAGATATTTGTGTCATCCAGTAGTGTCGATTATCATACAACATGCAACCATTCAAGGATGAGGTATTATGTGATGTTTCCCTTTCGAATTTATGTGATGTTCTCTTGGGAAAACCATATATATGGAAGAACGATTTTGTTTATGAATAGCGACCTTGCAGTGTCATTGCTTCCCTAAGGGGTCATCTCTACAGAATACAAGAGGTATTTTTGACTACTATTCCACCTAAAAAGTGTCACAAGGTAGTATCTCATACTACAAAATTAAGCTTTTTCACAATCTATTCAAAAGGTGAACAAAAGGATACTGCAACCGCTACAGCCTTGACCCAAGCACCTTCTATCCAACAGAAGCAGGTCGAAAAAATTGTAGAAAAGTGTAAAGATTCCTTCTACAAAAAAGAATCTCATGTATCTAGAGTAGTTAAAAATTTCCAACCCTTCCAGCGACATGCTCGTGATATCCTTCCACAAACCAAGAAGTGCGACATATCGAGCAAGGCAAGCAACTCACCAAGATTCAGATTCAACAATCATTTTTTCCTCTACCCCGAGCACTCAATGCAATGGATACCATTGCTTCCTAAGGAGGGAGTATTTGTCTATGTGGATATTGGTGGCCACCCACCTTTTCAAACTAACTCAAAAGAGTTTTATGGAAATTCCTCATTTTACTATTTTTAGCAGTTTTTAACTTCTGTGGCCATTTTAAGGGCCTAAATGAAGGTTTTTGCAGATAGAGCTTCACATTTTTTTTGAAAAGTGTGACTGATCCCCAAAAATTAATCTCCTCAATGATACCTTTCCAATGAGCTATCATACACCTAAAACAAAGATCGTATTAAAAAGTTATGACTCCGGGAATTTGATGTACTAACTTACCCAAACGGGGTCCACATGATTTTTGGTGCTTCATTTCCTAGGGTTAGGATATTGGATGTCTAGGGTTTTTGGCATTCCTGTTGATTGTAAAAATTCCTTTATATCCTCATTGTAATCATCTTCTTGCGAATGTGAGTAGCCATCACATCTCTTCTCAGAGATAAGCTGCCACCATTCTCGAGATTCTTTCGCTCTATATTTTTATAGTCTCGGTACATTTCTTTCATTAATATAAATCATGTATTACTTTATATATGTGTTTATGGTTTCATCTCTAATAAATTTTTGTTATATTATTGGATATCTATGATATCTTTGTGAATTTCTTTATTATATCTCCACTCTCATTTTGTGTCGAAAATAAATATGGATTAGTGGTATTAGAGTAGGCTACTCTTGATCCTTTTTTCCAGTGCATTTCCCTGACACGGTCCAAGTATAGCAATTTGGGTCTAAATATTGTATCTCTTGAGGAAAATATCTCTCTCACACCCAAGAAACCCTTAATGGTGGAAGAAAATAAAAACGATGGAGTAGGTGATCCTATCAGTTTGTTGCTTGAACAATCTCTCACGCGATAGAGGGATCAAATGATCGAGAATTTTTCCCACATCCTTCAGTGCCTGTCGATTGAAATAGGCACATACTCATCAAGACACCACTTTGGAAGAACCTCGCCTTTCAAGGTACAAGTTAATTTTGATATTCCTGTATTTGAAGGACAGATAGATGCAAAATCCCTAGACAAATGGTTAAATCTACTAGAAGGATATTTCTCTGTTCAAAATTTTTTCAACAAAGAAAAAATCACCTTCGCACTCCTTAAAGATATCCCCCATGTCAAACATTTGTGGGAAATTTACTGGGAGAAAAGTTCCATAGAGGAGTGTGGAATATATGTGTCTGATCCCACTTGGGATTTTTTTGTGGACGTGATAAAGGAACATTATTAACGTGTTGGAAACTATGAGGACCAATACATGATATGGACCACACTGCGGCCAGAGAGGGGACAAGAATTTTTGAAGTTCAGCAATACCTTCCATACATTGTGCACCAAGCTATGTATCAAAGACTCCAAAAAACATTTGGTTCTGAAATACCATGGGGCTCTACACAAATACATCCAAATTGAAATGGATTTTTTGGACATCTCATCACTCGGTGTTGCTTATCGATATGCTATTAAAATCAAGCAGAAATCAAAGCACCAAAATAAATGGGAGTTCGGGTCTACAAATCCGCAACAACCAAAGTACAAAAAATACGACCCTAACAAATAGTCTCCCAAAGACCAATCGAAGCCACAAGAAAAGAAGGGTCATGGGAAGACAAACAAGGACACTAAAAAATGGTGCGATTTCCACAAAATCCCTTGGAAAAACACCAATGAATGTTGCTCAAAACAATCATTGGTGGTCAAGATCAAATACAAGGAGCCAAAACCTGATTCTGAATCTGATTCTGAAAATACTGGTAAAGGAGAAATCATTGACGCAGACCCCACTACTATTTTCGCAACTGCAACAATTCAAACAGAAGAACCAACAGATCCTGAAGAGGAGGAGCACCTTTTTTATTAACAAATGTGGGTGAGGGGGACCCTACTACATTTTATTATTGATAGCGGAAGCCAGAAGAACCTCACCTCAACAATAGTCATCAAATAGTTGGTATTGTCGAAAACACCACACCTGCAGCCATGCAACATCAAGTGGCTTCTCCAAGGACGATATCTTCGTGTCAGCCAACAGTGGCGATTGTCATATGGAATCCACCCCTTCAAGGATGAGGTATTTTGTGATGTTTCCCTATCAGATATTTGTGATGTTCTCTTGGGCCAACCATATATGTGGAAGCACCATGTTGTTTATGAGTCTCGACCCCGCAGTGTCATTGCTTCTCTAGGGGGTCAGCTCTACAGAATACCAGAGGTAGTTTTGACTATTGTTCCACCTAAAAATTTATTCAAGTTAGTATCTCACAATACAAAATTCATCTTCTTCGTAATTTGTTCAAAAGGTGAACGAAAGGATACTGCAACCACTACAGCCTTGGCCCAAACACCTTATATCCAACAGAAGCAGGTCGACAAAGTGTAGCAAAGTGTAAATCTTCCTTCTGCACAAAATAATCTCATGTATCCAGACAGCTTAAAAAGGTCCAACCCTTCTAGCCACATGCTTGTGATAACCTTCCACAAACTGAGCAACGTGACGTCTCCACTAAGGCAAGCAACTCACTAAGATTCAGATTCAACAAAGACTTTTTCCTCTCCCCTAGGCACTCAATGAAATGGAGACCATTTCTTCCTAAGGAGGGAGTATTTATAAAGGTGGATATCCATGGCCACCCACCATTTCCAACTAGCTTAAAATAGTTTTCTGGCAATTTTGAAAATTTATTATTTTTAGTAGTTTATAACTTCCTCGACCATTTTGAGGGCCTAATTGATGGTTTTTCGGGATTGAGCTTCTCAATGATAGTAGATGTTAAGAACCAAACATCAATATAGCATATAAAAACCTCAACAAAAGTACTCAATGCCTTGAAAAAGAGAGAATTTCAGATAATAAGCCTCTTCGAGGGGGCAACCTCCTTTTACCCCACTTAAATGTTCAAGTACAAGATGATTCAAAATGAAAA
>JZKD02S1251358.1:90486-105530 GCA_000966675.3 Picea glauca
GATGAAAGTGTATATCAAGACCACTGACCGAGAAACATTATGGTATGAATATTGTATTTGGAAATTTATATTGGTTTGGATGCATTGCTATGATATGTGGATCAATGCATGATTTGAGGTAACGACACTACCCAAAACCGAATAAACGATGACAAAACCTCCAGCAACACGGTGCCACTGTATGTTCCATTGTAGGGTGTTGACCCTAGCTCTGTTAGGAGGGGTGGAGGCATTTCCCACCGTGTATCCTCCATTATAGGGTGTTTACCCTGGTACTATTAGGAGGGGTGGAGGCATTTCCCACCGTGTATCCTCCGAAACCTGAAGTCATGGGAGGACGGTGCTAGTTCACGCTCCTCAGGTCGTGTGATGATGACTGTCAGTTGCCTGCTAGGGAATCTTGGTCAAGATAGCGACACTTCCACTTACGGGTTCTATTTGGAGTTAGGTCAGTATAGCTAACGCTCCAAGATAGTCAAGCAAATGATGGATAGGAATGGAGTTGGAAGTAGGTTAGGGAGGAAGGATGAGTAGAATTGTTGAGACTATATGGAGATCTGTCTTGTGGTGAGATTTAATGAAGAAAAATGTGTATAAATGAATATTCATTATTATGTAACTAAACCACAGTTGTTTAAAATAAATTATTGAACCGGCTAATTGTAATTAAAAGATTTCTCACACAATTAATTGATTGTTGTCTTTTATAAAAGACTAGTCTTGCTGACTGGATTGAATGCATACATAAATTACTAAAGGATGTCAGTTTTGATTATTAGTACATGCACAATATTTTCATGTACTAGCTACACATGCATTTCTTGTACATATACACTAGTATGTATGAGCTTTCTTGACTTACTTACTGATAATATCAGTTACTTGTTATGAATGTGTGAACCATGCTCTTTTCCGTTGTACCATAAGATACCTTAACTTCGGGACGAAGTTTCCTGAAGGGTGGGTGTATGTAATGACCCTAGTTGGATAAATGTTTAAGAAATTATAAAGTAAAACTAATTAGGGAATTAATTCTGTTAACAAGGTATTAATTAAGCAAAGATGATTTAATTATATTAAGTAAGTGATTTATTAATTAATTAAAGGACATAATTGTAATTAATTAATTAATAACTTAACTACAAACTACTTTTAATAACTTACGTGATGGATTTAATGGATTAATGGAATATGATATAAAGTGGTTGCGTATACAACAAGGGATAAAATAAGAATCCCGAGAAGATAAAAGAATTAATGGGAATGGATAAGGGTAATAAAGGAGTTAGGTGAGGAGGTAAATGGGGGGAGGAGTCGGTGAAGGAGGGATAAGGAAGGGAAGGAGTTGGAAGGGGATTATTCTATGGGAGTTGGCCATGGATTTTGGGGAGCTCTGAGTATTGCAGAGAGGGAGGTGAAATTTTGTGAGTGGCATTGACACAGTGGACCGGAGTTGCTGGGGGTTTTGGACACGGAGGGCCAGGATATCTGTTGATATCCTGGGGCTAGGGAGCTAACTAGTCGGCAGGGAGGACGGTTCTGGGTAGTGTTCTAAATACAAGCAAGCTACGGACAACAGGAAGGATTATTAGCATCAGACTTAAGGTATTTTTCTAAAATTTATGCATTGTTGTATTATGTTAAAAAAAAAAATTTATTCATAGTAAAGTTACGGAAGTTACTGTTATAAAATTACTGTGTTATGAAATTATTATCTTAGTTTATCAAAATAAATTGATGTAAAATTAAATATGGCTATTACAACTCTTCCATCTATCAATCGCCTCTATGACTAGTCTTCATTCCACTGGCAGATGCTTGAGACTCTTTTTCTCCTTTGGCAATCACACATAAGTCTCTTCGAGTCCTCTAGAAGAAACTGTTGTAGGAAAATCTTCCTGCAGACAAGAAGATTGCCTCAAAGATCTAGACCCTACTCTAAGACAAAAAGTGCTTAACGTGGACACTGAATTCCTTTCAAATCTATACAAACTAGCACATGAGAAGGAAGGATGATAGAAGTACCTTTTTATTGACGTTTGTCCCTACACGCTCTGAGTTGAGATTCAAACATTTTCTCCTCGATGAGTCCTGTATGAAAACAAAGTACGACCACTTCCTACTCTATTGATATTAGCTTGAAAATAGATCTATCTATCAATGATAAGTTCATGTAAGCTCAGAGACAAACTAGAAAGAAACAGGCCAAGCGTGTCATATTAATGAGAATAATGATAGCAGTACTTACAATCATAGATGTGAATGTGACATCTTCTTCAAGTCCCCTTCATCTAACCCTTGCTCGGAAGATCCACGACCTGGATGATAGTAGCTTCATTGATCACTCTTCTTCAACTAACTGTGTGTTTCCTATGAGATCATAGGTTTCATGCTATCAATTCTTCCTTGTTCCATCACCACTTATGAGATCATAAGTTTGGTGTGATTCTCATTTTCTAGTCCCCTTTCACCATCATAGAGACTGCTTATATAGGTTAAGAGAAGCTTAACCTCTTGAGTTATCTTTAGAACGAGTTGAGGAACCTTCTCCTTGGATCAGGGATCTCCTGATGGAACCAAGAATTCGAGTACAACTGCCTTCTAAACTCAAACGATCCTCCCCTTATTCTCCTCAACAGGCCAACTACTGCCTCATATTAGACAACGCTCTCTCAAAAGGGGCATCAGGGCGCTATAGCGCTCCCTAGGAAGCTTGAGGGGAGCGTCAGCACTCCAAGGATGGATAGTGCTCCTTCAGAGGGGCAGATAAGCATTAAAACGCTCCTTGAGACCTTATAGGGGAGCGCCAACGCTCCTAAGGCTGATGTAGTGGAGCGCTCACCCTCCAAAACCTTGTTTAAGAGCTCCCTTCAGGTGATTAGAGTTCCTTGACTTCAGTTAATCACTCTCCTTCCCCTAAATCAAGTGTTTGAGTTATTCTAAATGTCTCCTTAGTGTCATTATCATGGAAGTATGCTTTGTTTGATGTTTGCGACACTTGCGAATGACATGCGACACTTGTGACAGTTGAGAGGATCATGCGACACTTGCGACACTTATCAAAGTGAGAAATATTGAGGTGTAACAGATTGCCCCCCAAAGTATGAAGTTAGAAGATGTGAACTGATAACTGAAATACTTTGTAGACTTTCAAGCAAGGGTATAGACTCGGAGAACCTGACGGAAGCTGCACACAAACATCCAAAAAATATCATGGCACATTTCAAAACCCAAGGCGGGCATACCTATGCTTGGATGATCAGGACTCGCAAGATATGGCCACCATAAAATACACTGCAGATCCATAATTGTATTGATGAAAAGAAATAGCCTTCGAGAATACAATGTGGATCTATACTCTGATGACCCAGACTGATCGTAGCTACGAAGAATACACATTGGATCTACGAGGTGACAAGACATAGCCACAACCAATACAAAGTGGATCTATGTAACAGTGTATGCATCATTTTGTCCAGGAGAAACTCCTTCACAACCTGGGAAAAGTATATATCAAAGTGATGACTCAACCCAGGGTCTTCTTACCAATCCGGATGTAGTACGAATCTAACCATGTGAATAGATGTCCTGATGTCAAACATGGCAGAAACCCCTTGATTATCGGTCAATGGTGTGAACTGTTAACAAGTGCGAGGGAGATCACCATTAATGTCAATGATTCCCAAGGTACCCTAGTACATTCCAATGAATGTGAATGGATGAGTTGGAGTCGAAAATCCATGGAATCATCCGATCAGAGGTCAATGATATAAACCTACTGTCAAATGTGAGGAGGCCTGCCATTGAGGCATGCAGGTCCCAAAGTACTAACTGGTTTCTAAGCCTAATTCCTAGATAATGTGCTGAAGTTGACATGAATAGGCTCGTCGAAGGAGGGCCTTGATGTATCCCCCATCAATGACATGAAATGGACATGGATATGTAATTGGTAGATCAAATGGACATGGACTGACACGAGTTTTGTGGCAAGATATTTGGGATGGTCGACTGTCGAGGAAGATACTTCCCTTGAACACTGAGGCACAATAGTGGAAACATGACATGGACCAAAACTTGATGATGCAGTGGATGATGTGACTTGCGTCAGGTGAACCAAAGGAGTGAAAGACACTCAAAGGATTGGCTCAGTGCAGAGGTTCAGCGGGTTATAATGCGTGCATATGACAAAGTGTCGTGATCAAGGGAGACTCTAAGAATTGCTTGATAATGTTCTCAAGAGACTACTTGGCTTGCTTCTTTCAAATTTTTCCCCCATCCAGATAGACGAGTACCTCTTTTTGATTTAATGAGCTCGAGGAGGGTAACACATGCTCGATATAACTCACCTTCGGTAAGTTCCTCTTCCTTTGTTTAACGAACCGAAAAAAGTAAGGGTTCGATTCCGTATGGGCCTGTCGATGTGTTCTTTAACGAGTCCAAAGATAGAAAAATCAAATGTTTTTCAAGATTATAGAGTTTGGAAAAACACTTAAAAGATAACTCTCTCAGTTCCTTTTTCGTATAGTAGTCCAACGAGATCGAAAAAGAGATAAAATATCGCTCGAAGGATGCCCTTTCAAACTTTTTAATGAGCGTGAAAGGAAGCAAGATCACTCGACAATCTTTTCTTATTTAGAGAGTCTGAAAAGGGTTTAAAGATGACTCCAGGGGGGTTCCTTTTTCGTGTGTTGGTGTATCCGTACAGGTCCGAAAAAGAGATAAAAGTCTACCCGGTTGCATTCTCATGTATTTACGAGCACTAGAAAGAAAAAATACTAAGCTCGGTATGCCCCCAGCATGAAAGTTGGTGGGTTAGCTCCAGAATGATCATCAAAGGTTGGAGACATGCCCCCCAAGCTTCAATTCACTCACTGACTTTGAGGTTGTCACCAATTTCTGTGCTAGATGGAGAAAAAGGATACATGTGGATGAAATGAAGGTTCAAAAATGAGACCTAACGAAAGACTCGACTCGACATCTACGAGATCTAGAAAAAGACTCAACTTGAAGGGAGAGGTGATTGTTTCATTTTTTAATGAGCTTGACATAGGAAAAGAACTATGCTCAAGGTTCCAAGTTCAATCCCTAGATTGTTTTTTCATTTTTTAACGAGCTTTCCATAGAGAAGAGAAACTATGCTCGTGACCTCTGTTTCATTTTTTAACGAGCTTGCCACAACGAAGAGAAACTATGCTCGTGGTTTTGTCTGGATCATGGCTTCCAAGAGGATAATTCTCTAGAAGGGTACCATGTCAATGGATAAAACATGGTCATGACCTCCAGGATATCTTTGCTAAATGGAAGATGATCACTCGAGAAGGAACACATGTCGAGGGCCGTGATAGGAGGAAGGAGATCAGGCTCCAATAATCCTACCGAAGAAATCACCATGTCAACTACCAGATCCAAATCATCAGAAGTTGAGGTCATGGGATACAACGCCACATAATTGACATGCGACGGGCGTGATGCTGTCTTCACATAGGAACCACTTAGGGAGGTAACCCAGTCAAGGTCGATGAATGAAAGTTTATCAATAGTCACAATTCTTCCATTGTGAGGGAAAGATATCACACGGAAAAGAGTGGATACAATAGCTTTCATGGCATATACATAATCCTTCCTGAGGAGTAAAGCGAAATCCAAGGGGTCTTAGACTACCATGACATCGATAAAGACAGTTTTTCCTCCCAAAGTTATAGGAAACTGAGGAAGGATCCCTAAAGGTTGACTAGTTCTTCTATTAAAAGCTAATAGATTCTATGTAACCGGTGCAAGCTACAGAAAACCTAAAGCGTACCAAGCAACAGAAGACAAAATACTAACAGATGCACCTTCATCTATCAGTGTTTGAGGAACGTCCTGACCACAAACCTGAACTGTAATCTGGAAAGGAATGTGAGAGGGAAGACGAGGTCTAGTTAGCACACCCCAATAAAAAATGATGGCCTCATTACTTGGAGGGGGTTTCGCAGGAGAAGGAGGAATGCCCCTTGGCACGATAGAGTCTATATTAATGAGAAAAACATGGGCAGTATTGGGTTTACTCTCTATAAGGAGAGTAAGATCGACTGATGATTGGATCGGATCAACCAATGGTGGACTTGGATAGACCACTTTGGCACTCTTCAGAGGAAGAGTGGGACTGACCGAGGAAGGGACTGGATCAATCACTTTGACATTCCTCAATGGAGGAATGGGATCGATTGATGGTGAAACTGGATCAACCACTTTGGCACTCTTCAAAGGAGGAGTGGGACTGATCAAGGAAGGGACTGGATCAATCACTCTGGCACTCATCAAAGGAGGAGTGGGATCGACCGATGGAAGAATCGAATCGATCACTTGAGTTTCATTCCCCAAGGGAAGAATGGGGTCGACGGGTGGAAATGGATCGACCACTTTGGTGTCACTCTCTAACGGGAGAGTGGGATCGACCGAGGATGAAAATAGATCGACCACTTTGGTGTCACTCTTTGGATGAAGAGCATGGCTGATCAATGATGGAACTGGATCAACTACTTGGGTTTGTGGTTCAATCGAGGAGGAAACTAGATTGACCACCTGATCAACCGGACTGATCGGGGATGGAACCGGATTGACCAGTCCATCAACCAATGATGGGTTGGAGGAAATCTTATGATAACCTTTTGGAAGTTGAAGTTTTTCCAAAAGAGAAGAAGCCTCATCCATGCGAGGACAAAGGTGAGAGTAATGATTAACTTTACATAACATGCAAGGGAACTTGACATTTTTATTCTTCTTACCAACCTGAGCATCACTAGTTGATGGGGTATCATCAACATGACTGACAGAGGCCGATGACATGGAGGACCACATTTCTAAGACCTGGGTAAGACCAGGGAAATCCATCAGAAAATGGTCACCCTTACAAAGACTGCAAGGGAATTTGGGTTTTGGATTCTTCATTTTAATCTTGTTGATCTCATCAACACTCCCAGTACTATTAACAATAATTGGTTTCTTAGAGCCAACATCTGGTGTTGTTGGGATCTTTGTCCTTTTTGAGCTCTTCTTCTTCTTCTCTTTCTGTTTCTTCTTCTTCTAATCAATCTGGCTACTTGCTTTAGAGCTTTCACTAGGTGAAGAAGGAGAAATGGAAGGAGACTTAATGGACGAAGAAGGAAAAAAGGTCAACATGAGGTTGATGTGTGGGTGGTGTATTTACATCCAAAGTATTAGGTGCAACTGAAACATTGGGAGGATTTTTGATCACCAGAGTGGGGAACAACCAAACTAGTAATCCAATAGTGAGTCCTGGAAGACTCAATGTGGCAACATATGGAGGACCAAAGATTCCAAACGAAGAAAAGGTATAAGGTTCCCTAGGAGAATGGGTCCCTCCATTGGTGCTCCCAGGTTTTAACTCCATTAACACTGACTCGACCTAAGGTCCACTAAGTAAAACAAACAACAGATGCTACGAATATAAGAAGCAATCAATCAAACAAACCTTCCTACGATGAAACCACTAGTTGGTGATGAAATCTAACATCATGATATCAAAATAGGAAGGGGAGGGGATAGAGTAGGTGGATCAGTTACGTTGGTGACCTACTTAATGGAATTACACCTTGGTGCAAGCTTCCACACAGTAACTGTGGATTTACCCTCCAAGGAGCCCGAGTGAGTTTGACCAACGTCTGTTCCAGGTATAGTGAGTCTTCCCTCCACCGTCACCTTATGTGAGACCCTAAATATTATGGCCACTAAGGTTACCAATTCGCAGTCAGCCCCTGGGCGGGTACAGTCGACAGTCTGATCCGAATGTATGGGCAGGGTATCTAGCCCAAAATAAACTAAAATGCTTCCACACAGTAATTGTGGATTTACCTTTAGGTGATCCCATAATATGATCTGACCACCACAACTAGTTAAACCACGGAGGGATAATCTCCATAGCTCACCTGAATGTGACCTCATGCGTAACCCCTGTGTGAGAGGGGGATCCCAGGTAGACTTATACAATAATTGGATTTGACTCTCCCTAACTCAGGATGCTAGTGTTTCTTTTGGAACTTTGGAGAGTTATGCTCACAGCCTAATCCAAAGTACTAAGCCTATTCTACTGTTGGTGGAGGATCCTAGAAAAGAAAATGTTTCAAACAATTTTTAATTAGCGTTGATTTTATAGTTGTTCTTTACTCAAGGGTGTACGAAAGTGAAACTGATGGAATGATGACTCAATTCCCAAAAATATGCATGAAATATGATAAGCAATCATTTCTTTTCAATGAATACTTATTTAAGGGAAAGATGAAGAGTCGTTTTCACTATCAAACACTTGATAAGGAATGCCCTCAATCAATTTTGTTCTTAAACAAATCCAATATAATGCTACAACATTTTAGAAATGCAAACTAATATCCAAACTAATCAATAAGATGTACTTTTGTCGTTTGTATGTGAATGATAATCAATTCAATGCAAAATTTCTCCTTCCAGCTACCCTTTCAGATCAAGGAGATTCAGACAAGGAAACACAGATTTCGCACAAACAACACACCCTTTTGAAATCAAACAAGAGAAAGAAAACCAAAAACACAAAAGGAAGGAGAAAAATATTGGATGATATGACCTCAAAGAACCAAAATTAGAAGAGTTACAGACTTCAAATGTCCTTGACAAGAGTTTCTCATTCAATCAAAAAGAAGAGAAAAACAGTGCATTGGTTTCAAACTCCCAACAGCAGAAAACATCAAAAAGAATCAAGAAGGGCATAAAATATGAACAATAAGGTGTTTACTTCTCAAGATGAAGGATTTCATAGGTCAAGGGAAGAATCATTGACTCCCAAGGAGGCTCAGCAAGTGAAACACAGAGGTAAAAACCCTGAGAAAACAATTCTGGAAGGATTTTGGGCCAAAAAAGGGCTGGCACATTGTTGCAAAGGGAAAGGAGCATTATAGCACTCTGTGTAAGGAACTCAGGGAGAACTGGCGCTCTGTTAACATAGGGACAGGGGTGCCAGGTTCAAAAAACTCCTAAAAGTGTCAAAAAATCCAAAAATTGCAGTTCAGTCTCGACAATTAAGATGAGTGTGATGGGGTAGGGAGTCAAACAGCTCATGAAACCAATCAAAAGAGGAGTGAACCAGGTCTGAAACAATCAAGGGGTAAAACAAGGTCTATGAGGTGAAATCAAAACAAGAAGTTTTGATTTGAGGACTCCCCAGTGGAGTCGCCGGTTACTGTTGTAGGAAAATCTTCCTGCGGACAGGTAGATTGCCTCAAAGAGATAGACCCTACTCTAAGACAGAGAGTGCTTAAAATGGACACTGACTTCCTTTCAAATCTATACAAACTAACAAATGAGAACGAATGATGATAGAAGTACCTTTTTATCGACGTTTTTCCCTACATGCTCCGAGTTGAGCTTCAAACTTTCGCTCCTCGATGAGTCCTGTAGGCAAAAAAAGTACGACCACTTCCTACACTATTGATATTATCTTGAAAATAGATCTATCTATCAATGATAAGTTCATGTAAGATCAGACACAAACTAGAAAGAAACAGGCCAAGCGTGTCATATTAATGAGAATAACGACAACAGTACTTACAATCGTAGATGCAAATGCGACAGCTTCATCAAGTCCCCTTCATCTAACCCTTGCTTGGAAGATCCACGACCTGGATGATAGCAACTTCACTGATCACTCTTATTCAACTGACTATGTGTTTTCTATGAGATCATAGGTTTCATGCTAGTAATTCTTCGTTGTTCCAACACCACTTATGAGAACATAAGTTTGGTGTGATTCTCCTTTTCCAGTCCCCTTTCACCATCATAGAGCCTGCTTATATAGGTTAAGAGAAGCTTAACCTCTTGAGTTATCTTTAGAACAAGTTGAGGAACCTTCTCCTTCGATCAGGGATCTCCTGATGGAACCAAGAATTTGAGTACAACTGCCTTCTAAAATCGAAAGATCATCCCATTATTCTCCTCAATGGGCCAACTACTACCTTAGATTAGATATCTCTCTCTCAAAAGGGGCATCAGGGCACTATAACGCTCCCTAGAAATCTTGAGGGGAGCACCAGCACTCCAAGGATGGATATCGCTCCTTCAGAGGGGCAGAAAAGAATTATAACGCTCCCTGAGATCTTATAGGGGAGTGTCATCGCTCCTAAGGCTGATGTAGGGGAGCGCTCACCCTCCAAACCCTTGTTTAAGAGATTGCTTCAGGTGATAAGTGTTCCTTGACTTCAGTTAGTCACTCTTCTTCCCCCAAATCAAGTGTCTGAGTTATTATAGATGTCTCCTTGGTGTCATTATCATGGCAGTATGCTTTGTTTGATGTTTGCGACACTTGCGAATGACATGCGACACTTGCGACAGTTGAGAGGATCATGCGACACTTGCGACACTTATCGAAGTGAGAAATATTGAGGTGTAAAAGAAACCATCAGTGGTTTCTAGTAGTTACAGTGTGAACCTTGAAATGGAGCCTACTATGCTAGCTTCTTCCACTTACATGACCACCGACTACATAGAAATTTTTCCATTTCAACATTCGGCAATTCGGCATTCATGTGATCAAGCATCTTGACACTCCAAGTCACGATCCCTGAAATGGAGCTTGGTTTCTCTAGATCCTTCTTCCATCTTCCACATATGTGACCACTGGATGTGTCCACAGCCTTATTCGAAACTCCATTTCACAATTTTGTGTCTCACGAATTTGTTGCCAGTCACTCTGACTCTTCCAACTCCTGATCCCTGAAACTCTAAAAAATGAGCTTATCTCTTCGAGATCTTCTCTACATCTCTACAACGACGTGACCAATGGTCATGCCCAAGACTTATTCAAAATTTCATTTCACAATTTCGTGTTTTGGCACTTCTGGACTCTTGTGATGAAGAGTCTCGGGTCTTGAATCCTCCATCTCTCGGTATCTGAAACTCTGAAATGGAGTTAGATCAACGGTCCAATATTTCATCATTTCGCATTTTGGCGATTTAGAATTTCGGCACTTTGGGACTCCTTTGATGAAGAGTCTCAACTCTTGACTTTTCCAACACCCAGTATCCATACCTCAGAAATGGAGTCGGATCAATGGTCCACAATCTTGATGATTCGATGGTCCAGATCTCTTCATGATTTCGCATATCATGATTTCGACATTCTTTATGTGAGAGTTCTTGACAGCTCTAAGTCCCGGTATCCTAAACTCTGAAATGGATTCGGATCAATGGAATTTTGGAATTTTTCATTTGGTCGTTTCAAGACTCCTGTGGTGAAGAGTCTTGGTGTGTAATTCCTCCAACTCTCGGTATCTGAAGTTACGAAATGCAGTCGAATCAAAGATCCAGTATTTCCTTGTTTCACATTTCAACGATTCGACATTTCTACACTCCTGTGGTGAAGTGTTTCGATACTTCAGCTCCTGGAATCCGAGACTCCAAAATGGAGTTATTTCCCGGTCTGTGAAACTCTTTGTTGCTGTGCCTATTTTGGGATTTTGGCATTTCACATTTTGTGACTTCGAGACTCTTATGTTGAAGAGTCTTGACTCTTGACTTCACAATTTCTTGGTATCCGAAACTCTTTGTTGGTGTGCCTCTTTCGGGATTTGGGGTTTCACATTTTGCGACTTCAATACTCTTGTGTTGAAGAGTCTCGACTCTTGACTTCTCAATTTTCTAGTATCCAAAACTCCGAAATCAAGTCTTTGACATGCTCTGATATTTTGCCTTTCGTGATTTTGGGGTTCGATACTTCAAAGGTTAATGTTACTTTGATCTTTGATTTCCCATTCTGCGAAACTCTGAAATGGATTCTTGGTTGTGCTATGATCTTTCGCCACACGTCCATCCCTGATCAACTATCGATCCAACTACTTAGATCATTTCTCCATTTCACATTTTGTGATTTGGAAGGATAGAGCACTTCCTTCCTTTGACTTATTGGTCAGAAAAATGTTGATTTATGATCACGTGTCCTACCCGAAGATGGACGGTCCTCCTTCTTTCAGGATTTTGTAAGCCTGCTTCACCTTGCAATTTAAAGAACATGCAGGTTCTCCTAGATCCAACAACGATCAAACCCCATGCTTGGATCTAACGCCCGAGATCTATCCTCCATTTGCGCGCTCGTCCTATCTGAGTTTAGATCTGATGGTCATTGGGAATTATGAATGGGATCCAATGATCACTATCGCTTCTCCCCCCGAGCTTATGCATCCTTCTGACTTGGAAGAATTTCTTAGTGTCAAAGGCCTTGACCTTTGATCTGCCTGAGATCCTGAGTACGCTATCTCTCTTGAGATTTGGAAATGAGTTAACCTCATCCTTGGTGCACAACTACGCACTGTGTGTGAATGTGTGCTAATCCTCCTGATCTTACATTTTTCCTATTTTTCCATCGATGCACACTCTGATCTTGCCATCAATGAAAAGCACACTCTACACTCTGCGTGCACCTCTGGACTATCTCTTCTAGTCTTCATGAGATTTTTTTGCTGCGTCTCCCCAAAATACTTCTAGTGCCCGATTGGCACATTGTACCTGTACTGAAGCCATCATCGTTGCTATACTTTCCATCAATGAAAATCATACGCTGCCTGTAGAACATGCCAACAATATCCCCCTTTGGCATTGACAACAATGAAGGAACCTGGACATGTTCTTTTCTCCCCCTTTGACATCAATGTCAAAGCAAACATGCTCCCCCTGAGTTGTTGCAGTATTTTTCAGAGGTATCGGATATTCAATCAATACAAGCTCCCCCTAATAGGATGGAATCTCTTAGGTGTGAGACGGGATGACACCCAACTTCTAATTCTTGGACCTCTTCACCTTCATCTTCCGCTGTATCCTCTGTAGAATACTCAATATTGTTCACCTCTCTTACTAGGACTCCTTCATCAACCTTTTCTTCTCATAACTGGATGACTCCCCCTGTCACTGTTCTCTCTCTTCTTCTAATGGTTTTCCTCCTTTGTTTCTAAAAGGTTTTCTTTTCCTGACAAGGTCTTTCCTCTTGTTATCTCTACAAAATGTCATGTATATAATTGTGTACAATAGAATGTTGTTGTTGTGAATGTTGTTGTTCTACTGAACCACTGCATAATTGTAGCTCGTACTTTTCAAACAGCCCTTGGATCTCCCCATTGATTCTCATCGATCTCTATTACTAAAATTTCATTTTTCTTCCATGATGCACACAATCCAAGGCTTTTGTGACCATATTCAATCATAAGAAAAAACTGCTACAACCACTCTCATACCTGCTTTTCTTTTTCACAGATGAAGGACCTATATCAGGTTTCTTAGGAGTATTGATTTCTTCCTTCTTGTATCCAATACCAGATTTGTCATTTGGTGATCTCTGACTATCCAAGAGCTTATCCATGGCCATGGAGCTATTTAGGAACTTGCTTTGGGTGTTTGACTTCTCAACCTTCAAAACTTCTACTTCCGGATTATGACATGATTCTTCTCCTACTTCTTCCATGGGATAAATGTGAACTAAACATTCTTTTATTATATCTAAATCTTCTTCTTTACTTGTAGGGGAGGATTCAATGTCAAAATTATTGTCTGTCATTATGATTTTAGCCACCACTTGTCCTAAGTTTATAGACTTTATCTTACAGTTTTTGGAATTGACCACTTCTTTACATCCTCTATCACATATTTGATTTACATTGAGCAAATTATGTTTCATCCCATCTATAGGAAGATCATCCTGAGAATCTCTTTGTTCATTACTTAAACTCACCATCCCTTTATCCTTGTTTTTACCTGGTTCATCATTTTCAAGGATCACATTTTCAGTTTTGATTTTTATTATAAGCAGAAGCTTATCCTTGTCTCCAGTCATGTTCTTGGAACATCCACTGTCTATATTCCCAGAGGCCTTTTGTTTTTGAGTTGAAAGTGCTAGACCATATTTTTCACTATCTTTCCTTTTCCATGTGTTGGCCTTTCTATCTAAGAACTTTTTCCTTGGATCTTCTTTGTAATTCTTCAGATGGTAGTTTGCATCTTTGTGGCCAAAGTTGTGACAATTATAGCATTCAATCTCATTTTTCAATAGGTCAAAGTTATTTTTGCAGCGTTGTCTACTCATTGACTGTTTATTATTTCATGACCTCCTCAATTGCATGTCTCTAGACTTAATTTGGCAATTTGCAATCTATGATGGTTTGTCACTTGTCTGTATCATTCTTTGTTATGGCATATATTTATTCCTTGGAAATATTAGTAGCTCATGTCTAAGTCTTAAGGAACAATTTACAGCTTTGTGACCAAAGTTAGAACAATAGAAACAATATTCATAGAAATATTCTTTGTACCTGGAAAATGGTTGTCTTCTTTGAGAAAATCAATTTCTTCCATGCTGATGATTTCCTTGAGAAGGGAGTGTACTATTTCCTTGTTCTACAGATTTAGTTTTGGCACCTTTTTCTTTACTCCTCCTAGGTGGTTGATTATCTTCCTTTGTTTCTGCAGGTTTGTTATCGTCATTGGTTGTAGATTTGACAAACTTGATGAAGTCTTTGTTGCTTGGATGACCACTACTTGATCCCTCTTCATAACCCAAAATTGTTTTCAACATTGGATTCCTTTGCTGATTCCGAATGGTGGCTAATCCTTCTGAGGCTTTGATACTCGACAGATTTTGATGATACAAGGCTTGAAACTTCTCCAACTCTTTCCTAGCTTTCACTACTTCTTCTTCCAGAGATTTACATCTTGCCTTATTTTCTGATAACTATTGTTTCAGAATGTCCTCGATTTTCTTTGCCTCTTCTAATTCCACTTTTAGTAGGAAAAAGTCTTCATCAGGCTATTTACTGTCTTTCTCGAACGGTATCAACAACTATTTTTGCTTTCTGTTCTTAATTCTGAGTCTATCAATATCTTCCAGTGCATTGATCAGTTCTCCTTCCAAATCAACCATAGTGACGGCAACCGGACTCTCAGCAGTCGGTCACCCCAACCAGGACCTTCTCACTCTATGGCCCGAAGAGTCTAAGCTCTTCCAACTCCTCCTCGGGAGTTTTATCACCCACAGT